>JAAKBH010000063.1:0-140000 GCA_019776075.1 Amaranthus palmeri | reverse complement strand
CTCGATCGACCTTCGTTCAACCTCCTTCGACCTAATCTATCTTTATCTCCAATAGACCTACCTAGGGTGGACCTAGCCTAAGCCCGTTTTCTTTGTTTGTTTCATCCTTAGTCTAATTCACCCACCTTCTTACCAACCATCAACCTTTCACACACCAACTCTTTAGTCTAGCACCCCTTGTCCTTGTGGTTCGACCCCCAACTTACCTCTATACTCGCTATAGTTGTATTTAGGGTGTTTATAAATGTGTTTGATTAACTTAGGTTCTTAGTGTTAAACGACGCGTTAAAAACCAGTTATCAATAAGCATTTTTATGAATTTAAATTCAGAATCATTTAGCTTTGTTGAGGATTATAAAATTTTTTTTAGACTCATATCTCAAAGTCTTAAGATCAGATTCAAGATCATCGTTTTTATTCTGAAGATCAATGAGTTTTCCCATTTGACTAATATTCTGTTCTTTCAAGACTTTGACAGTCTCTTCAAATTTTAATCTTCCAGTCTTAAGCGATTCATTTTTCTTAATAAGGTCTCCACAACCTTCGGCATAATGACGAATTCTATGTTCTAAAATGTTTTTCTCATCTTTTAAGATTTATTTAATTTTAAACATATAAAAGAGAGTTTTAACTAATTCGTCTTTAGAACAAAAGTTAAGATAGTTAAGTACCTCCTTATGATTTTGTTCGAGATCATCTTTAACATCATTTGCCATTAGACATAAGTCAGCTTGGGCATCTTTACTTTTCGATTCGATTGACCCTTCGGAGTCACTCCACTTAGCAATCATTGCTTGTTTATTTTTGTTTTTCTTGTTGTAGTCCTTTTTCTTTTTATAGTCCTTTTTCTTTTTATGACATTCCTTTACAAGATGCTTTGTAGATCCACGCTCAAAATAAGCAAATTTGTTAATTTTAGAATTTGAATTAGAAGATTTACCTTTGTTTCTAAATTTGAATTTATTAAACCTTTTTCGCATCTTTATGATTCCTTCTAGACCTCTTGTGATTAAGGCAAATGGATCTTCCTCATCATCACTTTCCTAATTTTTGCTCGAGGATTCTTGATGTTTCTGCCTTTAAACCAAGATTATTCATGGATAGTGTTACATCACTTTCTCCATCATCATGTAGGGTAAGTTCATGAGTTGTGAGCTTCCAAAGTAGATCGTCAAGTGATAGTACTCTTAAGTCTTGAGTTTCTTCAATGGCAATTACTTTTGGACCCCATTCAGATCTTGGAAAACACCTCAAGACCTTCTGGACTTTTTCTTCATTAGTAAAAGGTTTAACCACAGAATTAAAACTGTTAGTAATCAATGTATAACGAGTCACATTTCATTAATATTCTCATCCTTTTTCATCGTGAACATTTCTTATTGATGCATGAGGATGTTGATCTTTGTCTCCTTGACTTGATTTGTTCCTTCATACGTCCTAGCCAACTTATCCCATTTTTCCTTAGCACTTGTGCATGATGAAACTTATGAAATCGGTACCATTTAAAGCACAACACAATTGATTCATTGCATTATAGTTTTTGGACATAGATTATGAATCACTTTGTGAGTATTTGGACTCGGATTATACCACATCATTACCTTGAGCATCCTTTGTCATTGGCACCTTAGGTCCTTTTGTATGATGTCCTAAAGTTCCATATATTTATTAATCACAAACATCTTCATCAAAGTTTTCCAATGAGAAAAATTTGTTCCACAAAACAACGGAGACCTAGAACACAAACGACCTTGAGCAAACAACCCTTCTTCTATCGGACCCATCACAAGATGTTAATCTTTATATGTGAAACTCAATGTTGATACCAATTGAAGATAGATAGGAGATTGAATACTCTCTAGAAAGGGGGTGAATAGAGAATATACCCTTTTAAAATTTTTCTCTAAAAGATAAGCTCAAGAGTTTGGGAGACCTTTCAAAACAGTTTTCTGAAACTGTTTTAGGTCGAATAAAAGATCTAAGAACTAAATGAGAAAATGTATTTAAAAAAAACAAGGGATTTTTTATTGAGGTTTGGCTATCAATAGCTTGTTGTCTGCCTATGGGTTATCTTCCAACTCTTAGGATTCAACGCCTTTTATTAATGAACTTTAATGACTAAGAAGATATCTCTATATTCTCTCACCAACTTCCCCTTGAAGAATGTCTTACAAGTTCCCTTAATAAAAGTTCTAAACTCAATCTCACAAAAAAGAAAACAAAATGAGTTCTTTAAAAAGTATTCCAAGCTTTAGGCGTAGATGATAATTGAAGTTCTAACTCTCTTTTACTCTAAATCCTATTACAAATGTGAGAGTTAGATGAACTAAGTTTACAACGCTTTTTGAATACTAAATATCAAAGTAAGTAGAAAGCTATTGTGTAAGTAGTGTTGCCATCTGTTAATCCTTAAATGAGCATCTTATATATATGTTACGCCTCAACATAGGCGTTCAAGCCAATGAAACTTCACTTTTATAATTTTGCCAATCTGGTCAAACTGAATCAGTCTTTAAAACCTTGAACAGCAAGTAAAATTTAACGCTCCACTAAGACTTGTTCAATACATATTTTTGTTACTATCTTTATATTTTTCAATTCTTTGATATGTTGCCACGTTAGTACCCATGCCAAGCATTGAATATTGAATAATTCAAATAAAAAGAACCAAAAAACATAAGCCACATAAAGATCTAAATTTTAGCTTAATTTGAATTAATCATCCAATTTTTTAGGTGGGCTAAAAAACAACTCCATGACCATACTTATAGAAAAACCTATAATTAGTATAAACTTGTTTACCAAGTAAATTATTCATTAAAATTATCAAGTTATAAGACGAGTAAAAACAAATAAATACTTGTTAAAACAAATGTTTAAATTTAACCTTATCTTATAAAGACATTTAAGTTAAGTCAACTCAAATGAACTTATTTCAACATATTTTGGACTTAGATTATTTATCTATTATCCACTTTATATATAATATGATTTTGGACAATTGGACCTATTTGAACAACTAAATATATCACTTAATTTATTTGAATATCATCACTTAAAAGAGTTAAATCTTCAATCTCCCCCTTGATGAAAGTCAAAACCATATTTTCCTAAATCATATTACTAGGCTAACATAATAAAAACAAACACTTAGATAAATTTATAAACCATGCTATGTTATTATAAAGGAAAAATTTCAAGACTTTGAAATTTGTCTCAAACCAGAACTGTAAACAAGATATAACATATATATAAACCAAAAAAATACATGCATGGATTTTAATATAATAAACCATTATCTAAAACAGCAAGCAATCAAACAACCAACCATAATTCATGCAAAGATACAATTATCAATATTCTAAGATCATATCATCAATAATGTATCATGATCATCAATAAGCATATGAACAATAATCATAAAGCACAATAATCAACATGAATAACATGAATATGAACATGAAATAGCATGAATATGAACAATAATCAAGCAAACAAGCATAAGCAAAATAATCATACAAAATAAGCTACGAGATGCAAAATAAGCTACAAGATACAAAATAAGCTACGATTATTTAAGCTATAACAAATCAAAATATACTCCCGCTTTTTAAATTTCATCAAAAAGAAACAGCAAAAACTGTTTGTCGAAATAAAGAAAAATATTGCTCATCAAACCAACATCTTAAAAAATTACTTCTTGGACCTAGTCTTCCTTTTCTTGGAAGCTTTCGGTTTACCAGGAGAAGAAGTAATCAAAACAGCTAATGGGGTAGGTTCAACAGTTAGTGGTGGTGCTTGTGTAATGGGAACAACAACGGTCTACTCTTCGTTCTTCTCCTCCTCCTCCTCAACCTCCTTTCCCTCTTGAGATGTCTCTCCTTCTTGGACACCTCTTTCTCTTTTTTAGCATGCTCCTCTCAACACCCTCTTCCACAATCACTTCCTCTACTACCATTTCCTTCATATCTTTCATAAAAGTGTCTAAAATAAATGTAAGAGTGGACACTTTATCATGCAATTCGATTAGGAAGATCTTAATGATGCTAACCTCAGAATCAAGTGACTCAATGCAAGAAAAGGTAGTGTGGTTGTCTTTACTTGTAAGGTTATTAGCATCGGAATTCTATGTAGGATCGTTGAGGGGTAGGATCAAAATCGATAGAATCGAATTGTAGGATCGTGTGATCCTACAAATATACGTCAATGTGCTTTGAATTACAGATTATCATTTATAAGTGTTATCTTTTTAAGTTTTAAAGTGTAAGTAAAAACTTATTTGGCTTAATCTATTAACTTTTGAACAAAAAATACTTTTAATATTCATTTTTAAACTGCAAATTAACAAAAACTTGAATTTTATAAAAGTACTAACAGCTACTCTTGTGAGAGATCGTCTCTCAAATAGACGACCTCAAAATAAGAAGCCCACATTCTTATTCTCTTTTTAATTTGTATTGATTAGGCTATTTAATCCATATATCTAATGCGTCTATAGGAAAGATCGTCTCTTAGAACAATTTGTAAAGTACTATTTATTAATATAATGGGTCATTTACCAACTACAGCCACCAAGTTTCTTTAATTTCAAATAACAGTCTCGAACTTCTTTTTTTTTACCAACTACAGCCACCAAGTTTCTTCAATTTCAAATAAACAGTCTCGAACTTCTTTTTTTACCAACTACAGCCACCAACTTAGAAAATTTGACATCGACACAGCCAATCAACCCCAGCTCTACTAAATTACCGGTTAAAACCCATTTTTACTTCTAACCAACCCCAATTACCATTGACTTTATTTTTATAAATAATCCCTCTAACACTAGTTAAAGCCCAAACAACCCCAGCTCCCTGTAACTCTTCACTGTCAACATCAACTACATCCTCCATTGAAGGTAAGTTCTTCATTCTTTCTCTTTACTTAAGTTTTCATTTGGTTTAGGTTTTTATTTGCTCTGTTCTTGCAATTTTGTCGTATATTAATGTTTCGTCTTTTAGGGTTTGGTTTTAATTTTGCTTGATTTTTTTATTTTTTCTATACTCAGATGTCTAATTCTTGCTTTTCTTGGTGAAAATTTCAGAGCTTCAAAAGCCTATTTTGGTGTTCTTTAGACCAAAAAGATTTGCACTTTCCCATTATTTCTTCTTTGGTGCAACATAAATTAGCACATATGAGTTTAAGAAAGGAGAAAAGCAGGAAAGATTGAATCTTTTCATTTAATAATGCCTAACCCATTACCAACATAAACTTGATTCTGCATCTTCATTACAAGCTGAAATGGAATTTATTCTAGACCATTAATGGAGGTTAAAGCTTTCTTAAATCTCTTTGATTGACTCTTATTGATTTTACCTTAATTTAATTTATTCCAGACAAAACCATTCAAACCCAAAAAATTCCCATAAATTCCCAGATCAAACAGACAACATTTTGAGCTTAATTCAAAAAGGCTAGGTGTTCAAATCTCTGTTTGTCTTCTCCAAATCTCTTCGTTGACCTACAACATTTCAATTTGTATGAAAATCTAAATTTAGCAAAAGATCCACTAAATATAAAGTGAAAATATGAATACCCACAACAAAAAAACGACTGATTAATAATTTTGGCTTACTGATTTTCTTGAAGAAGCAACCCGACAACACAGAAGCTTAACAAAAGCACACGGCCAAGTCCCGACGCATGAGCTTCCAAGTCCCAAAATTCCCAGAAGAGTAATGATTGTTGAAGTTCCAACGATTGCAATTGATCTCGTCGAAATCGAAGTGAACTCTTCTGTTCTCAATTCATCTTCGTGCTAAACATAAATGGGTAGTTGGGAGTTGGGTTAAAAGTATTAACTAGGGTTCAATCCAAGGTTGAGAGATTGGTCAACGGTTGGTCAAAGGTAAAAATGGGTTTTAACCGGTAATTTGGTGGAGCTGGGGTCAATTGGCTGTGTCGATGTCAAATTTGCTAAGTTAGTGGTTGTAGTTGGTAAAAAACGAAGTTCGAGGCTGTTTAATTGAAATTGAAGAAACTTGGTGGCTGTAGTTGGTAAATGATCCTAATATAATTATATTAATTATATATTTATAAGTAAGTAAAATCGTAGGAACGTAAAGTCGTGTTATGATCCTACCACCTAAATTTTTTAGCTAAGTAGGATTGTACAAATCTACCAGATTAAGATCCGGATTGATCGCCCATTTTTAGATCGTATGATCGTAGAATCATAGATCAAAATCGAGATTCTGATAACTATATATATATATATGTATATATATATATATATATCAGATCTACTCCTTTTTTGTTCTTGGTGTTGGATCCCTGTACTCTGGGTATTCCTTTCTCTGTCCCTGGGTGCTGGTTTTGGGCTTTTGTTTTATGGCTTTTTAGGGTTACTCCGATCGACTCTTTTGTCTGGACGGCCGTATCTCGACGGTTTTGGGGTCTTTCAGATCTGGTTCTGATCTCGTTTTGGTATGGTGGCTTTCGACTCTCCGTTTTCGATGCTCAAAGGCTTCAGTTTTCAATGGAGTTGTATTAGGCGGCTGTTCGTATTCTGGGGTGTGGTCTTTTGGTTTCCTGGACGGTGGGTTTTGAGTTTTAGTTTCCAAAATTTGCAGATTGGTGTTGTTTCGAAGATTGGTGTTTTTTATGGAGTTAGGGCGTCGTTTTGGGTCGTTTATGGAGTTAGGGCTACCGTTTTCATTTCCAGAATTTGTAGAAGACGGGTTTCATGGAGTCTCTGCGAACTCTTCATTCGTGTTGCGGTGGTTCTCAGACGGGTGTTAAGTGAGATCTGGGTGTTAGGCGCTTGTTGGTGTTCTCTGTTCTGGGCTATGCCTTGGTGTTTCAATGGGGAGGACAGCTCTGATGGTGTTTCAATGGGGTTAGGGTTTCCAAGAGGTTCCAGTTTCTGCTGGCTTGGTGAGTTTTTCTTAAAGATTCCTGGTGTTTATTTCATATGGGATATGGAAGCGGCAATGGAGGTCCCAGGTATGGAAGTTGGAAGTTGCTGTTGAGGTGGCTTTTGTGGTGGCGGCGCAGTAGTTTGGGGTGTTAATTGGCAGGTCTGAAAGACGTCGGTGTCGAAGGGCCGCGTGGGGTCTACTGGTCGGGATGATGCTCTGTTTTTGAAGCTGAGCGCAAGGTGTTGAAGGTTCCTCTGGAGTTTGGGATCGTTGTGGAAGATGGTCTACCTATGGTGTTTTCCCGGCATTTTTCCCATTGGTGTGTCTATGGTGTTAGTTGTGGGTTTCCCGGCGTTTTTTTATTGGTGAGAATTGGGTCTTTAGGTTATTTGTCGTGGTGTTAATCATGGTGTTCAAAGTGATCATAATGGGTCCATTGGGGTGCCAGGTCTTAAGGACAAGTCTTGGCGTTTTATTGGTTTTTCGGTTGGTGGTCCGTTTTTGTATCGATGGTGGTTCTGGTGTGGGCTGGGGTAGTCCTGTCACCGGGTCAATGTTCCGGTTGTTTTTAGCTGGTGGTCATGAGGGCCTGTGTATGACTATTGGGTTCCCACTTTTGTTGGTATTCATGCTGTGCAGCGTTGGGCTCGAGGCGCATATGTTTTTGGAAGTGATGAGTAAATATGGGCTGCCTCTTGGTTTTTCAATGGTGATAAGGTGTCTGTGTTGTCAGGGTCATATTTTGCCTGGGATGCTTGATTTATGTGCTTTTATGGCGCCGTGCTTTTAAGTGATCGTAGGTCTTGAAACAACTCCTTTGGTGGTCTTCACTTGGTGTAAAAGATCTTTTGAGATCTTCTTGGTGTTTATGTGTTTCTTGTACTATTAGTTTTGTTTGGTGTTTTAGGTGTAGATTTTGGAAAACTGTATGGTTATGCATAGTCCACTCCTATGCTGTTTTTGAGTGGCCTGTCTCTTGGTCCCCTCTTTCGAAGGCTTTTTTCCCACTGGGGTTTTTTTATGCCGGAGGTTTAGGGGTTCCAAGTTTCAGTGTTGGTGTTTGGTTTGTTCTCTTAATATATATATTCCTAATTTTCAAAAAAAAAAAAAATATATATATATATATATATATATATATATATATATATATATATATATATATATATATATATATATATATATATATATATATATATATATATATATATATATATATATATATATATATGAACCCGAATCCGGAGGTCCAGTTTTGCAAGACCCAGATCTGTGGGTACTGCGAATCCAGTACCGGAATAGGGTTCAAAACAGGTATGACTTGTTTTTGATTTTTTAAGTATTTTTGGATCGTGTTAAGATTGTCATAAAGGTATATTTATTGACTAATGATAATAATATATATATAATTTCACACTCGATCACCCAAAAAAACATTATGTTGAGTCAAGCCCGAAATCTCAAAGTGATGGAGGCGAGTTTGATCACATCGTAGCCTATGCGTTGTCTTGCACATTTGAGGATGATAATGTGTGCGCAAAGGGATGTGATAGCTTGGTTTTTGGATCACTTGGTGAAGTGATCAAAGTGGGAGACTTTATGTGCCTTGATGAAGGTAAAGAGTGTGGAGTGTTGAAGTTCGGGTCCTTTGATCATGGAGTGATCATAGGAGAGGATGTGGAGTAGCTCAACGAAGCAAAGAGAAGAGGAGAGGCATGTTTTGAAGTGGGCTCGAATGGGAAGGGTCGAATGGAATAGTCGAGCTAGCCTGCTCGACCAAAACAGAAGCAATCAGAAGCATCAGGCCCATCGCTCGAGTGGGTCGAGCAGACAGGCCCTAGTCGAGCAGATTGGGCTTTTGGTCGAGCGGCCCATCAGAAACATTCCAGCGAATTTCTGTTTTACTTTTGTGTTTACTTGGGCATCAAGCACTACAAAAAATTTGCAAACTAGCGACTGCGAGATATAGTCGTAAATTAGTCGGTATTTGTAAATACCGACTAACCGCCGACTAAATACGTTTAGTCGGTATATAATGGTCGGTAAAATAATTGAGTCGTTACGTTAGTCGGCGTACCTACCAAATATCATTTAGTAGGTGAATAGTCGGACCGCCGACTACATAATTTTGTCGGTACATAGTCGCTGCTACCGACTAAATTTTAGTTGCTAAATAGTCGCTGTAAAAATAAAAGAGATTTTGTTTTTTTTTTTATTTTTTTTTTGAAAGATGTTTTTTAAATTGTACCGACTAGCTGTCGACTCAGTTTTTAGTAGGGAATTAGTCGGTAAAGTCAAACTTCAAATGTTGACCATATTTTTACCGACTAATCTGAGACTACTTATTTGGTAGGGGGATAGTCGGTAAAGTCAAACTTCAAATGTTGACCATATTTTTACCGACTAACCTGAGACTACTTATTTGGTAGGAGGATAGTCGGTAAAGTCAAACTTATGTTGACTGAAAAGCGTACCAAATTTTGGCGGTTATTTTTACCGACTAACCTGAGACTACTGTATTGGTAGGAGGGTAGTCGGTAAGGTCAAACTTATGTTGACTGAAAAGCGTACCAAATTTTGGCGGTTCTTTTTACCGACGGTTTTCCTACAAATGTATTAGTCGGAATCTAGTCGCTAGATTTTAAATATTAAAATAATAAAACTGGTCAAATGTGGTCAATTGTAAACCACATTTGACCAGTTTTATTATTTTATTACTAAAATAAATTGTCGCACGAATATAATAAAAAAACGTAATAAAAAACGAATATAATAAAAAACGCAAAAATAAAATTAATAAAGAAAATGTTTAAACAAATAAATGTTTAATCATACAAACATAAAAAAAAACAACCAAATAAATGTTTAATCATAAAAAAAAACACAAAAAAAAATGTTTAATCAACATCATCATCATCAAATAAGTAGGATCAGTTGGGTGGTGGAGGTGGAGGAAAACCTCTTTCGATAAATATGCCGCGCATAAAGCCGAGAAAGTGGTTTAACTCATCGCTCAAACGCTTATGCTCCTGCACTAGACGCTCAAACTCCTCCCTCGAAATGTTGGTGGACATGTTTTGAGTTACAGTGTTCAAGGACTGCTGTAGCTCATCCAACCTCTCGTTCACTAGCTGAAGGGGGGGAGGAGTTTCCTGAGTTTGACTCTGTGACGCCGCACTATCAGAGTAATAAGTCTCTGCGGCTTCACCAAGACCAAACACAGCCTTGGAGGACTTCTTTGTCGAATCCTGCGCTTCGACAATTCTGACGGCCTCAAAGTAGGCGTCATTTTCCTTCTCCTGAGGAGCATCTACCGGCAGCTCGGCATGGAGGCGTAAATACTCGTCCTGAACAAAGCATAAAACTATATAAAAATTTCGGGCTTGGACATAAAAAACTAACTACTATGATTCATGATTACTTATAAAAAAAAACATCACTAATTGCACTTACGTTCACCGCCTTGGACTTCTCGTTGGCCCACTGCAACCCATCTTTTGTTTTCACCTTATGAGTGTGTAGAAACAACTCATAAGGGGTGGGGTCGCGTTTCTGCTTTTTTTCCTGTAAAAAAAAATGATTGGTTTAATAAAAATAATGTATAAATAATGTAAAAAAAAAAAATTTAAATTAATAAAAAGTTAAGTATATTACCAATATCCGCCGTGTCCTGCGGGCCGACACGGAGCCGCCGGTATGGGTGACTTCTGCGACACCCGATGAATCGCCCCGGCGACGGTTTTTTTTCCCTCGCTCCCGCTGAGCCTGGTAGTCAGGAGCTGCCCAGGCGCGTGTCCACTCTCGCCAAGCTTCTGCCGACACCCAATCAGGTTTATACTCATTATCTGCTTCGAGACTTTTTCTCATTGAGTGAACCATGTCCTTGTACCGGATCTTGGCTCTCTTCAACCATTCCCTGCGCACCGTGTCGGTGATGGAGGGATCCCAAGACCATTGCCTCTGAAACGACAAAAACAATCAGTATTAGTACAATAAACAAGTCAGTTAAAAGTTAATCAAATAATGAAATAATGTAGTAAATATACTTACTTGAAACTGATCCCAATAGAACTCGATCGTTTCCTTTGATAGGTACTTCCAAGCATACCCATCAGGATCTTGGTAGGCCTCAAACGTCCTACGAATGGACGTTGATACTTGGTTGCCATCCACGTTGGCAAACGTGCCCTCGATGGGCAGCCATGGAAGTGGAGGTGGTCGGTTTAGGGGTGGAGGTGGAGGGTCCTCGCGTGGCGGGCCCTGGGCTGTGTCATTATCCGGTGTGGGTGCGTTACGTGGCGAAGCACGTGATGACACCGGAGAGCGATCGACAGACCCAGGTGCCCTCCTAAAGTCTGACCGGAGAAAATGCTCCTCTAAATCCGCAGAGAGCGGAACCGCTTGGGTGCCCGGGTCAGAACGGGCAAGCTGTCGAACCGGTCGCGAATCAGGGTCATATGGCTGACCGGTTCGAGGGTCGATGCGCTGGTTTAAATGATTTCGCATTCTAGGCATCTAAATTTAACAAATTATTTAAACAGAAAATAATATCAAAATAATATCAAAATAAACTAAGAAAATTTAAAAAAATGAACCAACGAAATTAAAAAAACAAAATAAACATGTAAAATTTCGAAAATAAACATGTAAAAAACGAAATAAACATGTATTTTTCGAAAAAAAAAAACCAAAAAAAAAAAAACAAAAAAAGATATGAACAAGTATAATTCATGTAAATCCTAACATATAAACCTAAAATAATATTGAAAAAAAAGAACCATAAAAAAATAAACAAGTAATTTTCGAAAATAAAAAAAATGAACCAAAAAAAAAAAAAAACATGTAAACCCTAAAAACATATGAACAAGTATATTTCATCTAAACCCTAAAAAACATAAACATATGATAAAAAAAACATAACATATAAACCTAAACACATATATTTTTCGGAAAAAAAAAAATGATACAAAAAAAAAACAAAAAAAAAAAAAGAGGAAACATGATTCGAAAAAAAAAAAACTAAACCAAAAAAAAAAAAAAAAACCATGCAAACCCTAAAAACATATGAACTAGTATTTTTCATGTAAACCCTAAAAATATTAAGCTATTGAAAAAATTCGAAAAAATGAAAAAAGAATCATTTAAACCCTAAAACACAAACATGTAAACAAGATCATACACATGTAAACATTCTTAAAATCAAGATCATAAACATCTAAACACATAAAACAAGATGATAAAAAAACGAAAAAAACCTTAAAAACAACATAAATCATCCGAAATAAACATGTAAAATTATACAATAATCATGAAAAATCATGTTCATGGAAAAAAAAACTTAAAAAAAGACAAACCTTTAAAACTTGGAAAAAAAACTTGGAATCTAGGAAGAAAGTGACGGTTTGGAAGAGAGAAAGTGACGGTTTGGAAGAGAAAGAATGAGAATGATGAGAGAAAGAATGAGAATGATGAGAGAAAGAATGAGAATGATGGATGAGAATGATGAATGAAGAGAGAATGAGAAAGAAAGTGACGGTTTGGAAGAAGAGAGAAAGAGAGAAAACGAGAATGGAAAGAAATGAGAATGAATGAAAATGACGGAAAAAAGGACTGTTTAGGGTTTTTATATAAAAATGCTACCGACTACCCTGCGACTCAAACCGAGTCGAAAAATAGTCGGTGCATATTAGGGTAAATTTCAAACGTTTGGATTAAAACCGTAAATATCACCGACCATTGGGCGACCCAGAATTAGTCGGTGGCTAGTCGGTGATAATTTAACCGTTTAACCTCCCGTATTTATTGCCTCAGTTAATATTTGAAAAGACGGTTGAAAAAACAAAAAAAACTGTTCATGTCACCGACTATCCGCCGACTCACATATAGTCGCCAAGTAGTCGGTAAGAATGTCAACATCCACAATAATTACTTGCAGTAACTTTTCAGAAAACGTGTAAAAGTGAAAAAACTTTTCAGTATACCGACTACCTGGCGACTCAAGAATAGTCGCTGGCTAGTCGGTATACTGAAAAGTTTTTTACCTTTCCAATGCACCTGTCAATCAGAGTAGCTTCTCTGGGAAGCTACGTGATTCAAACTAGCGACTACCTGGCGACTAAGGGGTAGTCGGTAGTTTAGTCGGAGATTTGAATTTGGCGCCTCTTTTTTAATTGTTTTCGTTATTATTATTAATATTATTATTATTATTATTATTATTATTATTATTATTATTATTATTATTATTATTATTATTATATTATTATTATTATTATTATTATTATTATTATTATTATTATTATTATTATTATTGTTATTATTATTATTTTATAATTAATAATAATAAAATTTTAAATACGATATTAAAATATACAAAATTTACGACCCAATGTAAAAAAAGAACTTTAAATAAACATATAATTATTAATAACATATTATTGGGTTACAAAATCGTCATCGACATCCTCGTCGTCAGATAATACAAGGTCTTCGTCGTTGTCTTCATTTTCCTCGTCATCATGAACCGTTTCGTCTAAGACTAAAAGTTCTCCAGCGGGATCACGCAACGGCTCGACTTGTGCGTCGGAAACATCTTCATTTACCACAAAATCCGGTGATTTCTCTTCCAGTTGAAAAGCAGTGTCCTCGAATTGCTTTGATCTGACTTTGCAAACGGCTCGCCAATCTTTCATGTTTTGCCTTAAACTGGGATAGGATAAGTAATAAACTTGGGAAGCTTGAGAGGCTAGCACAAAAGGATCGTATTTTCTATAGGATCGACCAATATGAACGTCAACCAGCTTATAACGCGGATGGATTCTCGTACCATGGCCGTATCCGGTGGTAGTCTGATCAAACCAATGACATTTGAATAGAGTGACCCGTTTCATTGGAAGTGCTCGAAACTCGAGGTCAATAATATCTTCTAACTGTCCGTAAAAGTCGGTTTCATCCGGACTGTTATCATCGGATTTCACGCACACCCCGCTGTTCTCAGAAGATTTCTTTTTTGAGGAATGAGACATAGTGTGAAATCTATAACCATTCACGTAACAAACATCATAGCGACGTGCCTTGTGCAAAGGTCCCTCGGCGAGGTCCTTAAGAATATCGGCATTATCCACACCGTCAAGAAACCCGTCCCTGGACTGCATATAAAAACAATAATTCAATGTAAATACGTAATATTATTTAGACAACAAGTAACGATGGTTAACGTGTACTCACAATCTGTTTAAACCATGCGGCAAACTGGTCTTGGACCACATGGTCAACTTGCTCTGCGTTTAGATTAGGTTCGTACTTTGTGATTAAGTGTACGAACTGATCATAAAATTGATTCACCTCTGGACAGTTTCGCAGAATATAAGTCTGAGCAATTTTGAGATCTGCTTCATCCAACATAAGAGCCTTACCCCGACCATGAAGTTTGATTGGGTGTGTAAATATGGACAAAACACCCGGTCTGACGTTGGTAAAGAATCCATCATCGTTTCTAGGTAGATCTCTAACTCTGCATCGAACATCTGGCCCAAAGTAATGCGATACAAAGTATGATGCTTCTTCATTAAGATATGCGTTGCAGATCGAGGCTTCAACATGTGCTTTGTTTTTTACATTAAGTTTTAAATGTCGAAGATACCTGTAATTTAAACCAAAGAGTAATTATTAAGACATGTAAAAAGTTATCAGAAAAGTAAATAGTACTAATATTTTAGACGTGTAATTAGTAATTACCTCTCAAAGGGATACATCCACCTATATTGTACCGGGCCAGCAATCCTCGCCTCGTAAGCTAGATGAACAGGCAGATGTTCCATGACGTCAAAGAATGTTGGAGGAAATATAGTCTCTAACTTACATAGCACAACTGCAATTTCCTCGTCCAACCTCCACATATCTGCGGCAGAAATTCGCGGAGAAGTAAGACTTCTAAAATACAGACTAATTTCAGTAAGAGCTTCCCATACTTTTTCTGGCAGCAACTCTCGAAATGCAATAGGAATCAGTCGTTGCATGAACACATGACAATCATGACTCTTCATCCCGAATACTTGATGTTTAGCCATGTCGATGTTCCTGGCTAAATTAAAGACATACCCATCAGGAAATCTCAGAGTTTTAAGCCACTCCAGAAGGACAGCCATTTGCTCTCTGTTTAGTGTGTATGATGCCTTGGGAATGGTAGAACCAACTGGATGCAATTCCGACCGGATCCCGAGCTCCGCTAAATCTTGACGTGCCTTGAGATGATCCTTAGTTTTTCCAGGCACACACATTATTGTGTTGAAAATGTTATCAAAGAAGTTCTTCTCAATGTGCATCACGTCAAGGTTGTGACGGATCATATTTGTGCTCCAGTACGGCAAATCCCAAAAGATACTTCTCTTCTTCCATCCAACACACTGTCTACTTAAATCCGCGTTGAACTCTGCTGCATCGTCTTCAAACACCCTTAAAAACCCAAAACGATCCAACTCCTCCAAAAGCTCATTTCCCGTACGTATTTCGGGCATTACAGCCTTCTCAACAACTCCACGGCTAAAAAGCACCCGGTTTCTACGAAATCGGTGTGTACTATCTAAAAATCTCCTATGTGAGTCAAACCAACTGACTTTTCTACTGTGCCTTAAATAAAAGGCTTTGGAGTCATCCATGCAGTACGGACAAGCGTGCAAGCCAGATGTACTCCACCCCGACATCATCGAATAAGCTGGGAAGTCGTTGATTGTCCACATCAAAGCTGCACGAAGTATAAAGTTCTGCCTCTTGGATACGTCGTACGTCTGAATCCCATCTTCCCACAACAACTGTAACTCATGTATCAATGGCTGGAGGTACAAATCAATCTTATGTTTTGGATTGTTAGGGCCAGGGACGATCACCGTTAAGAACATGTACTGCTTTTTCATACACATGAAGGGCGGAAGATTGTATGGAGTTAGTATTACGGGCCAGCATGAATATTGTTGACCCGAGCTGCCAAATGGGTTGAAACCATCTGTACACAACCCCATTCTCACATTTCTTGTCTCCCGTGCAAAATCCGGATGTGTCGAGTTGAAATTCAACCAGGCCTCACTGTCCGAGGGGTGACACATCTCTCCATCTTCTGTACGATGCTCCGCATGCCACCTCATGTGGCTGGCAGTGGTCGCAGACGCATACAACCGTTGTAGCCTAGGACCAATGGGAAAGTAGTGGAACTGCTTTCTTGGGTTATTATCTGATTTCCATCTAGAAACACCACACTCACCACATTGGGTCATACTAGCTGTGGGGCCCCAATAAATCATACACCCATTAACACAACAGTCAATCTTCTCTACCGGCAATCCAAGAGCCGAAATTTGTTTCTTCGTATCATAAAAACTTGTTGTCATCCGATTATCTTTCGGCAACAACTCAATAATAAATTGACATAACTCATCATAAAGTCTTTCTGGCATACGAAAGTCTGTCTTCAGGCTAGACATCCTTCCTATGACCGACATTTGAGTATGCGTTTCACAGCCAGGGTACAGAGGTAAGTTGGCGGCCCTTAACATTTCAAAGAACTGTCTGGCTTGAGGATTCGGCTCTTCATCATTTTGAACGGGCGAGTATGGTACATTATCGACGACATCATCACGATGCGGTAGAAAATGATGATGTGTATCCGGAAAAGCACTCGCTGCTGCATCGTATACCATTTGTGCATACGGATTTTGAACCGTGTTCAGCTGTGGCTCAACCATTAAAAAAAAATAAATTAAAATGAGCTTTTTTTCCGGCCATTTTGTTTTAAAATTATTAGTACTAAGTTGAAATTGTGTTTTTCTTTACTTAGTTCGTCGTATGTACTATAAAAATTGATAACGTTAAAAGTATATTTCTCAAAAGTGTAGAAAATACGCATCGTAACTTTACTTATGATCATTCTACTAAGAAAATTTTTTTCATTGCATGGCGTTAGCTGCCCAATAGTGGACTTTACAACCTATACTCCCTCTAATTCACCATTAAGTGGCTTCTATATGTTTTTTGACATTGTTCATATCTTAAAACAAATGGAAGCCACCAAATGATGAACTAGAGGTAGTAGAATATGCCGTAAATACCACTATCGGGCAAACCAACGCCTTGCAAATCAAAAATTATTCTTTTTCAGTAGCAAATATAAGTAAAATAATACGTTGCGCATTTTCTACAATTTTGAGAAACATATTTTAAGCGTTTCTAACACATTTTTATAGTAAACATACAGGACAATAAGTAAGAAGAACATATATTTCGATTAAGTACTGATAATTATTACATCAAAACGGCACGAAAAAAAAGCTCATTATAATTTTTTCTACATTAAAATACTACATTAAGTTTATATTAATCACTACATCCTTCCCCTATATCATCACGTACACCGATTGAAATTAACCATGTACGAGATGAATAGAGAAAGGATATAGTGAAGAAAAAAACTCATTATAATTTATGTAAATCACTACATCCTTCCCCTTTATCTTCACGTACACCGATTGAAATTAACCATGTACGAGATGAAAAGAGAAAGGATATAATAAAGAACATATTTTAATAGCTTTTTCCGGCCATTTTGAGTTATAATAATTAGTACTAAATTGAAATTGTTCTTTTTCTTACTTAGATACTCGTATGTACTATAAAAATTGATAACGTTAAAGTATGTTTCTCAAAATTGTAGAAAATAAGCATCGTAAATTTTATGGTCATTTCTAGAAGCTAAAAAGCAGTAACTGACGATTCTAACTTGACTTGTTCACAAAGTGCAGGTTTGAGTTTCTTGGTTTCTAGTGTTTGATTCAGGCTATCATCACTAAAAATATCGAGATTGTAGCAATTGTGTGAACCCCTATGGCATCGCCTTTTATTCTTGACGTGATGGACATAGAAATACTAAACATGGACTTACGAACTGAAAGAAGTTGGATGTAATCGTAGATGTCGTAGAGTATGGGGTGTACATCCACCTTCTTTGAGTTCGTAAACCCATGTTAAGGATTTTCATGTCCATGACGTCAAAAATAAAAGACGATGCCGTAGGGGTTCAAACAATTGTTACAATCTCGATAGTTCTAGTGATAATAGCCTTAGGCAAAACACTTGAAACCAAGATAACTTAAAACTACACTTTGTGAACAAGTCAAGCCAGAACCGTCAGTTACTGCTTTGTTAGCTTCTAGCTAGAAATAATACGTTGCGCATTTTTTTCAATTTTGAGAAACATATTTTAAACGTTTCTAACACAATTTTATAGTAAACATACAAGATAATAAGTAGGAAAAAAGCATATATTTCAATTCAGTACGACTAATTATTATAAATGGCACGAAAAAAAGCTCATTAAAATTTTATTAAACAATATTTCGAATTTTGTGATTAAGTGTACAAAAATATAATAACGTTAATCACTATATCCTATCAAATCTCCATCCGTACACCTATTAATATTAATCATTTCACCGATTTAAATTAATAATGTACGGGTAGAGAGGGATAGGATACAGTGAAAAACATTAAACAACTTTTATACAATATTTCGAATTTTGTGATTAAGTGTACAAAAATATAATAACGTTAATCACTATATCCTACCCCGGTCTCCATTCGTACACCTATTAATATTAATCATTTCACCGATTTAAATTAATAATGTACGAATAGAGAGGGATATGATACAGTGAAAAACATTAAACAACTTTTATACAATAAATATAACCATTTAAATTAGAGTATGTTAATCACTATATCCCACCCTTCTCCACGCGTACACCGATTGAAATTAACCATGTACGAGTGGAGAGGGTGGGATACAGTGAAAAACAAATTTGAGGCAAGTCTCATTTGCTTAAAAACAACCATTAAATTTGTGTTAATTATCCAACCCCGTCTCTACGCGTACACCGATTAAATTAACCATGTACGCGTGGAGAGAATCGAATACAATAAATTCATGTTAATCACTATATCCCACCCCTTTATCCACACGTACACCGATTGAAATTAACCTTATACGAGTGAACAACAACCATGTACGAGTGGAAAGGGGAGGGATACAGTGAACAACAATGAAAAACAAATTTCTGTATGTTTATAAGCAAATGTGATTCATACCTTTAATATCAAATTTTTCCATATTTTTGATACGATTGAACTGTTAAATTTATGTTTCGCAATTTGTCCGGTTCTTCCCGAACCCATACTTAAGTAAACAAACTCGAGTATGGGTACGAAGAGAACGGGGCAAGTGAGAAACATGATAAAGTTGAAAGGTTTATTTTGAATGAATCGTTTTATTAATATTTCGAGACCGTTTATTTTTTTGTTTTTCAACTTCTCGCCGTCCACCTCCACCCCTACTTAATTCTTCTCAAGTAGGAGAGTTAAATAGGAGTGGTGGTGGATGGCGACAAGAGAAGAACAGATAAATTATAGAGAGAAGAGGGAAATGGCCGGATTGGGGCGAGTGGAAAATGACGAAGGGGGGGGTATTTATAGACAAAATCAGGATATTACCGACTACCTAACGAATCAGACTAAGTCGGAGTTTAGTCGGCAGAAATAAAACGTTTATTCCCGTATTTTTTTTCCTTTTTTCTTTTTTGGCGACTAACTAGCGACTACCTTTGTGGTCGGAAAAGTAGCGACTAATACATAAAGTCGCAAGTTGGTCTGCAAACGGCGACCAAAGATTTTTTGTCTCTGTTTAGTCGGTATTACCGACTAAATTAAAATTGTCGGTATTTTAGTCGCTGTGTAGTCGGTAATACCGACTAAATCTGTCCAGTCGCTAATTTGGGTCGCTGAATTGCAATTTTTTTGTAGTGAAGGACTTTGTACTATGTCCTTCTAGAATATATTAGGACTATAAAAGGGAGCCTTAAGAGTCTCTTAGGGTTTAAGAGAGTCCCATTTACATTGAGTTTACTAGGGTTTAAGCCATTTAGAGTCTTCTCTTTGTATTGGGTGTATTGTGGGAAGATTGAAAGAAAGTTTCAATCTTTGGCTTTAAGGAGTGTTCTTAGAGTCTTGTGTTGAGTCTTTAATGTAATGTTGATTATATTAATGACAAGAAACATTGTTTTTGTTCATTCTTTCCACCGTTTGTTTGTTCTTGTTTCTCACCCAATATTCATAGCCCATTCACAACACATTATACAACTGAAAAATAGGGTCATATTTAACATTTAGCTAATTACGTAGATAGCTTTAAGTGTTAATTATCTTATTAAAGTTCTAGATTGGATGGGTTCCCTATTAATTACTCAAATATGGCATTTTCCCTTACAAGTAACTACGGTAGTTTACTAACAAGAACTTCCTAAGCTAATGAAAAAGAGTAGGAATTTTTATGATTCTTTAGTTGATGATTGATAATAGTCTTCTGTGCACCTACTAGTGTCACACTAGAAGTAACTTCTAGGACTTGAAAATGGAGATTGGGGATTGGGGTACGTGAGAGTAGGAGCAGGTTGGGAGGGAAATGGGAATAGTAGTAGTCAATAAGTGTGTTAGGTTACTTTATAACATAGTATCAAAAGTCTAAGGGTTCAATTATTAAAATTTTTATATACTAATAGTCATTTAAGGATGAAAAATTTGCTTTTCAAAATTCACTAAAACTTGGACGAGACAGTCTCATTGTGAGACTGTTCATTTGGGTCAGGCTAATTCGCGCGTGTAACAGGATCACATGCTTCTTCTCGTGTTTTCCATTTTCTTGACATTTATCAATTTTGACCTTAAAGGTCAATTTCAACGTAAGGTAAAACTTTAACAAATCCATTAAAATAAAAAAAAAATCAATTTGGACCTGTAGGTGATCAATTTTGACGTTAAACTTATTTCTACCTAAATATGGTTTTGTTGTCATAATTTATAACGAAGTTTAATAAAATGGTGTTATTCTGTCATTCTAAGGCTGAATTTCAAACAACAAATGAATGGTCAATAAAACTATAATTAATAGTGTTAAAACATTGCACAATACAAGTACTTGTACTCTTTAATCATCGATCAATAATAATAACATTGCACTTTCGTCAACAGTTTTTGTTCATAATGGACTGGGAAATAAAGTTGTATTTGTAATGTTTGCTTACCCTGGATGTGAAGGTGGAAGAAGTTTCAATTTCGAATTATGTTTGCTAATTGATTCAATGAATGCTCTTGGAAATGACCAAGAGTTTAAGGCTTATTTGTTATAAAAAAAATTCATTTTTGATCTAAAAATGATCATTTTAGACCTTAAAAGGATTAATTATGAACAGCTTTAACTTACAAAAAAATTCAATTTTAACCTTAAATGTATCAATTATGACATTGAATAGATCAAGTACTGAGCGCATATTAAGAGAAATTATAATTAGGCTGATTGGTCTATCTGTCTCATATTAAGACGGTCTCGTCCAAGATCAGCGATTAAAATTTTCACCTTTTGGGTGAAACTCTTTAAAAAATTCCACATTTTGATTATTTTCGAAAAATTCAATCTTTGCCTCAATTTTTATTTAGAGGACTTTCATGTGTCCTTGGTCTGTCACTACTGCAGTTGGTTTCCCAAAAAAATATTATGTTTTTTTCTAATTGATTATTGTTAAAGTATAGTGTGAAAGGTTGAAATATAGTGTGAAAGGTAATTAATGTATTTACCTTAATGTGAATGCATTCAATGTAATTATGGGTAGAATTTGCCTATAAATATGGATCTTCACCATTGTAAAAACTACACCAATGAGTAAAAACATCACTTTCTCTAACTTTACTCATTATACTTCCTCTTTATCTCTCTAAGTTTTAACACGTTATCAGCACGAGCTCTACCGTTAATAATCAAGAAGGTAATATTTTTAAATTAAGTATTCTTTTTATCGGTACCCACAAATGGACCAACAATCAAATGGTATCAATATCGTCATCCAAGGTGTTTCCAACACATTTTTGTATTTTATAATTGAGCATAATTCCATACCCTTCACTACAAACCCAGCAAGGACTGATTTAAATCAGCTCCGACATAATAATCCCAATAATACTAATGGTCCACCAATACCACCAACCCGTAATTCACATATACGACCAACTAATAATCCACTAGTCCCACCGACTAATATTCCACCAGTACAACCAACAAATAATTCATCAACACAACCAACTAACAATGCTCCAACAACATCAACTGAAAATAAACCCTCATCAAGTAATAAAAGAACTAAAGATGATGAGGGAGAACCAAATACTAAACGTAGCAAGACAAATAACCCGTAAAATAATTTATTGGACAATACGTCATCTTTACGGATGACAAGGACATTTTTTTTTCTGCTTTTGTTATTATTTTATTTCATACCGCCTATATGGCCGGTTAACTTTTTTTTTTACCGCCTGATTGGACGGTTAGTATTATTTGTTTCTTTTGTTATCTTTTGTTATTATCCTATAAACCGCCTATATGGCTGGTTAATTGCTTTTCTTTTACCGCCTGAATGGACGGTTAGAATTATTTTTCTTTCTTGTATATTTATATGCATTTTTATTTCATTTGCATTTATATCTGTGCATTTTTTTTATTCACATTTTACTTTACGTATTTTTAAGAGTATACATAAACAATACGGTATATTGTACAATTTGGGATAACCCTCTATAAAACCGGATTACCCCATTTTTTTTACCACATACTCCTTATCCCCTCAACTTTACTCTTTACATCAAAAACCCTTCCTTCTCCATCCTCCTTCCACCGACAATGTACTCCCATAACAAAAATAATTCATCTTCTTCCTCTACCCATACTTTTAGATTTGAAGAAAATTTTGCCAAACTCAAATTATATATCTCCATAATTTGGGGGTTGGTGGCCCTTCTTGTAGCATTTGGAATTATAATAATTATGAAGAAGTAATTTATTTTGAAGAAGAAACAAAATGCACATGATTTATTTTGTCATATTTTTTGTTATTAGTGCATTTTGTATAATAAATTGTACTAACATATTGTCTATATGCTATTTGTTTTACCTTATTTAGCATTTATTATTTTTAAGTTTCTCTCTTTTTCATTTTTCTTATTATTACTAATATTATCTCTCTTGTTCTTGGTTTATTCCTAACTATATTATCTACAACAAATTCATAATAATAAACCAAGGGGGAGATTATCATGGAATTAAACATCATAATTTTTCTTATGGTTTATTATAATGAAAATAGAAGAATTATTGCATTGTCATATATACTTACAAAACAATTATATATTACGTAGCAAGTATGGCAGAGATTACTAAAAGATTATTCAACATATTAGACTTAACTGGACAAAAATTCTTAGAATGGAAAGAAGATGCCATTATGAATTTAGAAGCTCAAGGACTTGAACACACCGTAATGGAAGTAAAAGAAAAAGATCCAACAGATGGTATTCAAGCTACTAAAATAAAGGTAGCTACAAATCAAGAAAAGGCCAAAGCCTTAGTCCTCTTGAGGCATCATATTCATGATAGCCTTAAATCTGAATATTTGTTTATAAAAGATCCCAAAACATTGTGGGACTCCCTTGTTGAAAGATTTGATCACCACAAAAGGGTGCTTCTTCCACAAGCTAGTCATGAGTGGAAGAATTTAAGATTTTCTGATTTTAAGACTCTCAGTGAGTATAATTCAACATTATACCGAATTGCATCTATGTTGAAATACTGTGAGCACCCGGTGACTGATGCAGAAATGATTGAACTCACATTATCTACTTTTCATCCATCAAATATTATTCTGCAACAACAATATAGGGAAAGAAATTTTAAAAGATATTCAGATCTGAGTGTAGTACTCTCCCTGGCCGAACAACATAATGATCTTGTCTGGAAAAATCATAATATGAGACCTATTGGATCTCAAGCTATTCGTGAGACACACTCTATAAAAACACATGTGCCTGAAGCACATGCTGTTGAAAATAAAGGCCATAGAAATTATAATAACCGTGGCAGAGGACGCGGAAATTTCCGAGGAAGTGGAAGAGGACGAGGCCAAGGTCGTGGAAATTTTCATGGGCATGGTAGAAAGTTCCACGAATCTGGTAGAGGCCAGTTTCCCCAAAATTATCAAAATGGTTATTACAAAAATAATTTTCGAAGGGGAAAACAAGTTGGATACCATAATAGCCATCAAGAAAGAAAAGAAAGTATTTGTCACAGATGTGGCATGACAGGGCATTGGTCACGTACCTGTCGTACTGCCAAGCATTTAGTAGATCTATATTTAGCTTCCCAAAAGAAAAAGGGAAAAGGTGTAGAAGCAAATTTTAATGAAGCAAGCATCTCAATGGCTAATGTTGATCCTTATAATAAAGCAAGCACATCAATGCCCAATTTAGATCTTTCTGACTTCTATTTAGATGACAATGAAAATGAAAGAGAATATGACGAAGCTATCTAAATTTTCTTTTGATAATGTTGTGATGTTACTGAGTTGTATTTCCTTTTTATATATATGCAGTTTCTTGTTATGTATTGTCGTATTATATAATATTAATGAAATTTTATTTTAACTAATCATCTACTTATTTAATATGAAGATATGATTTTCAAAAAAAAAAATATGAAGATATGGATCAATTTGAAAATAAGTTGAAATATCAATGCCTCCTAGATAGTGGGACAACTCACACCATCCTAAAGCACAAAGAATATTTTTCTGAATTGAAGATGGTGAAAGCAGATGTCACTACAATCTCTGGAACTACCAAACTAATAGAAGGATATGGAAAAGCTTTAATAATACTTCCAAATGGGACAAAACTAGAAATTAATGATGCTTTATATTCGAGTAAATCTCGACGAAATCTCATAAGTTTCAAAGATGTACGCCAAAATGGCTATCATTTAGAAACAATGACCGAAAATCATATTGAATACACATCTGAGAAATGCGGCAAGAAATGCATTCATGAAAAATTGCCAGCATACTCATCAGGATTATATCGTATTGATATAAAACCAGTTGAAATAAACAATATGGTGTCTAACCAGAAGTTAGATAATAGAAAAATGATAAATTTATGGCATGACCGATTGGGTCATCCTGGTGTGGGAATGATGCGAAAAATTATTGAAAATTCAATTGGGCATCCAATGAAGAAAATTAGAATTCCCCAACCAAATGAATTATTATGTTCTGCATGCTCACAAGGCAAATTGATAATTAGACCATCGTTAAATAAAATTGCTACTGAAACTCCTAAATTTCTAGAAAGAATTCATGGAGATATATGTGGGCCAATTAATCCCGCTTAGATATTTTATGGTATTAATTGATGCATCAACACGATGGTCACATGTAAGTCTCCTATCAACTAGAAATGTGGCATTTGCAAAATTACTTGCTCAAATCATTCGATTGAGAAATCAATTTCCAGATCATACAATTAAACGAATAAGGCTTGACAATGCCGGAGAATTTACATCTCAAACTTTTAATGATTATTGTACGTCAATTGGAATTGACGTAGAACATCCAGTAGCTCATGTTCATACTCAAAATGGTCTGGCCGAATCATTGATTAAAAGACTCCAATTAATAGCAAGACCATTATTAATGAGGTCGAAATTGCCATCATCTGCGTGGGGCCATGCAATAATACATGCATCATCATTAATAAGATTGAGACCAAGTGCTTATAAATATTCACCACAACAATTGGTGAATGGTCAAGAACCAAATATATCACACCTGAAAATATTTGGATGTGCAGTATATGTCCCTATTGCACCACCCCAGCGTACAAAAATGGGTCCACAAAGAAGGATGTGAATTTATGTTGGATTTGAATACCCATCAATTATCAAATATTTAGAACCAATGACTGGTGATTTATTTAATGCTAGATTTGCAGATTGTCATTTTGATGAGACAATATTCCCATCCTTAGGGGGAGAGAAAGTGGACCCAAATAAAAGGGAAGTAGATCTCACATGGAATGCAATGCATTTGAAAATATATGATCCAAAAACAAATGCTTCTGAACAAGAAGTTAGAAAAATTGTCCATAACCAATATATTGCAAACAGATTACCTGATGCATTTGTTGAAACAAAGCAAGTGACAAAATCATATATTCCTGCGGCTAATGTTCCGGCACGAATTGAAATTCCAACTGATAACAAGGCCACTGAAAATGAATCTATTACACGCCGGAAGCGTGGAAGGCCACTTGGTTCAAAGGATTTGAAACAAAGAAACTCCAAAAGGTTGAATGAAATGGCAAATGTTATCAAAATTACATCTTTAATGAATTCCAAAGAAGCAAGTTTTGCAGATGATGAAAATCACAGAGAAGGAGAAAATAATATAAAAGATAACAATGAAATTTCGATTAATTACATTTCAAAAATGCAACTTAATCGAAAGAATGTTATTATCAATGATGCATTTGCGTATTCAATGGCAAATGAAATAACACTTGATGAGAATGACATAGAGCCAAGAACGCTACAAGAGTGTCGGCGTAGGAATGATTGGCCAAAATGGAAAGATGCAATTCAAGCAGAATTAAAGTCACTCGAGAAACGAAAAGTTTTTGGACAAATTACCCAAACCCCAAAGGGTATAAAACCAGTCGGTTATAAATGGGTGTTCGTGAGAAAAAGGAATGAGAAAAATGAAGTTGTTAGATATAAGGCACGACTTGTAGCACAAGGTTTTTCCCAAAGACCAGGAATTGATTATGAGGAAACATATTCTCCAGTAGTAGATGCAACTACACTAAGATTTTTGATAAGCCTAACGGTCTCAAACAGATTACAAATGCGGCTTATGGATGTTGTGACCGCATATTTATATGGATCACTTGATACAGAAATTTATATGAAAGTCCCTGAAGGACTTCAATTACCAGAAAACCACAAACCACGAGAAATGTTTTCCATAAAGCTAAAAAGGTCACTTTATGGCCTAAAACAATCTGGAAGAATGTGGTACAACCGTCTTAGTGAATATCTCCTGAAAGAAGGATTTTAAAATGATCAAATTAGTCCTTGTGTATTCATTAAACGGACTCAATCAGGATTTTCTATAATTGCAGTTTATGTTGATGATTTAAACATCATTGGAACCCCCAAAGAGCTTGAAGAAACTGCAAAATACTTGATGAAAGAATTTGAAATGAAAGATCTTGGGAAAACGAAATTTTGCCTTGGATTACAAATAGAGCACTTAAGGGGTGGAATCTTTGTGCACCAATCCAACTATACAGAAAAGATTCTAAAAAGATTTCATATGGACAAAGCTCATCCGTTGAGCTCCCCAATGATAGTGGGATCATTAAAAATCAAAAGATGATCCATTTCGACCTTGTGAAGAAGGCGAGGAAATTCTTGGCCCTGAAGTGCCATACTTAAGCGCAATTGGAGCTTTGATGTATCTAGCTAATAATACAAGACCTGATATTGCTTTCGCTGTTAATTTTTTTTTTTTGTTTCGCAAAGTAAGTATTATAAAATGCCAGAAAATATAGCCGAAGCTTACATCAAGGTTCAAAAGACTGAGAGGACTAACCAACCTAAGCTTCTAAGGGACAGGCCCCTCGTCATTCGCTAAGGCGGGAAAGACATCTCCAAAAAGAGCAAATATCTCCTAAGCTATACAGAGAAGCTATATCCCACACAGGAGCTACAAAGACAGTTCTATTGAGACTAAGAAATTGCAAAAATTAGAATTATACATTCAATGTTCAATACTTGTTTAAACCAGGAGATCAGCAACTCCAACTTTGAAGGACCAGACAGCAGCTTCGAACATCCACAGAATAGGACTCCCACACTTCAAACTTAGCATCTACTCTTTAGAATGATGGTAAGACATGAAACTGTCCCATAGTTCAAGTACATGCCCCAATGCAGCAACTAGTTGCAAGGCTCAAAAACTCAAGTCTGCTTGTCCACCATGAAACCAGGGGAGAGCTCAAAAACATGTTACTACTATTCTAGCAGATAAACTAGCAGAAGCAATCACTAGCATCAGCTGTTACTGATTGGACCGAAGTCTAGCAGCAGCAAACCGTATACCAAGTGATCAGAGTGCCTCTCCAAAACAGGAACCAAACTGCACAAGCAAAACTTGAGCCCAAAACGCTAACAAAGAACCCAGAACAGCTAAAGCCACCATCTGTGGCACTCAACCCAACTCACCATCTGTACAAGCCATGGGTCAACTAGCAAAGTAAGACCAGCAACTCCTAGCCATTGTTTAGAAGGTGGTCATGGCACTAAGAGGCCTCAAATAGCAGCATCATAACACTAAGCAACATCATATTCACACTACCTGCATCTCCTCATACGAGCTCTCATGATTAACAATGTCTAAACAAACCTGGGTAACTTAGGGGTTTGTTTTATGAGAACGTCCTGAATACCTCATTGAGGTTAGAGAAAGGAATAACACACAGTGTTATCCTCAAATACACAATCGCAAAGCGATTCATCCGTTACCAACTGTTGAGAGCAGTTCAATACATAGATACAAATTAAATAAGCAACTATCTCCCTAAAACATTTAGGGTTAAGACAAAGCTATTCGATTTTCTCAAATTAGGGTTTGAGAAAACGAATTCACAGAACAAGTTGGACTCAAACACAATTGAAATGAAGCCCATCAATTACTTACAGAGACGAAATTTCAGAACATTAACAATTTGCCCTAAATCAATTTAGGGTTTGGAAATCATCGAAGCTTGATGAGATATCTAGCCAAGACATTCCTTGCAAGACATATACTAAATCCCCTAAAACAATTTTAGTTATTTAGGAGGATCGATTTGCGAAATCTCGACTTAAGACAGTCGAACTCACGAACAGCGAAGAAACTCATTCTACACCAAAACATCATCGAATTTAGGGATGGAATCAAGTGTTTAGCAAGCCAGGTCTCTCCTTCTCGGTGGGCGGCCCCTCCTCCTGCCTGCCATGGCGGAGTCGACGGTGTCGCTCGACAGAGAGGAGGGCGAGAGAGAGAAAGAAGAGAGGGCTGCTCCAATTATTAGCTAGATATAGCAATTCACCAACAAAGAGACATTGGGACGGGATAAAACATTTGTTGCGATATCTTCGAGGAACTAAAGATCTTGGATTATTTTATCGATCAAAGCAAGATGCTACACTTGTTGGATATGCAGATGCTGGATACTTATCAGATCCTCATAAGGCTAAATCACAAAATGGATATGTATTCACTTATGGAGGTACCGCCATATCTTGGAGATCCACAAAACAGACACTGACAGCTACATCATCAAACCATGCAGAATTGATCGCTCTTTATGAAACAAGTAGAGAATGCGTTTGGTTAAGGTCAGTAATTGGTCATATTCAAGAAGAATGTGGGATAAACTCGATAATAAATTCTCCAACGACTGTAATTTTTGAAGACAATACCGGTTGTATTGAACAAGTTAGTGAAGGCTTCATAAAAGGGGATAGAACCAAGCACATAGCACCAAAACTTTTCTTCGCACATGACCTCCAGAAGTATAAAATAGTAAAAGTCAAACAAATTCAATCAAGCGAAAATCTTGCAGATTTGTTCACTAAGTCCCTTCCATCAAAGAAGTTCGAACAACTTGTACGAGAAATTGGAATGTGTCATCTACGAGATATTTGTTGAACTCAGGGGGAGAATCATACTCACTGCACTCTTTTTCCCTTCGTTCAGGTTTTTATCCCATTGGGTTTTTCCTGACAAGGTTTTTAATGAGGCGGTGTTTAATAGAAATATTGTAATAATATTTTACACTTTTTGATAATTAGAATGCATTCAAGGGGGAGTGTTAAAGTATAGTGTGAAAGGTTGAAATATAGTGTGAAAGGTAATTAATGTATTTACCTTAATGTGAATGCATTCAATGTAATTATGGGTAGAATTTGCCTATAAATATGGATCTTCACCATTGTAAAAACTACACCAATGAGTAAAAACATCACTTTCTCTAACTTTACTCATTATACTTCCTCTTTATCTCTCTAAGTTTTAACAATTATGTTGTTTTAAGATAAAAAAATTCTGAAAAAAAAATCTATAAACCCTACCCTCTTACCTCCGCCCATTTCCCCTTCCTCTTCCCCATCAACCACCACATACTCTTTCCCCTTAGCACCACCCTCCCTCATCCCAGAATAGCTAACCTGACACCAACACACTTCATCCTAAAGGTCTAAACCTCCTTCCATATCCAGGCGTAAATATGCTCAAACCCCAACCCCTATTCGCGAAGCATGAGCAAACAAGCACACCGACCGTAGGACACAAGACCACCCTTCAAATTTCAAAGAGAGGCAGAGGCGTATTTTCAAGGGACATTTATAGGGTGTTGTGTTTAGGGAAGGATGTGGTATTTGAAGTCAACATTAACAAGGGGAATGGATAGCGCTAGGGTAACCTTTCAAATACAGATTAAAAAAGAAAGCTGTCTTTCAAATTCTAAAATCGCAATTAGAATCCTAGAGTCGCAATTAGATTCATACAATTCTACCGATTATGTACGATTCTTAAAAAAACAAAAAAAAAATGCTAAATCGAGCCTTAGCCCACCTTATCAACTATATTCCTAGACCCTAATTTCTTTATTTTTTTTCCTTTTAAATTGGAACTCTTAAATCTTGATCATAATATAACAATTTTATTAATAGCACATCAAATCAGGGGTAGATTCAAAATGAATTACCATCCGAAAACATCCCCAAATGTAGCTTATGGCAACCAGGAACCAAAAAAATCAGCCCTCTTTTTTCAGCAGGGATCAAAAAGATTTGAGCTAATAATTGACTTCATTATAATACAAAAGTACAAATCAAGAGGTCATTGCATGTTTAAACGAAAATTTGCGTTCCTACACTCTACTCAGCAGTCAGCACTCAAATGAGAGGATTTCCAAGGGAAGGGGATAGGAAATGATTCGAATTTACTATTTTCATTATTTCAACAATGGATCGGGAAAAGGGAAATTATGGGTTCGATTTCCTTTGTACAAACCACACGCTTCGAATGTTTAGAGATTTTGTAGGTTAAATATAAGCTTTTACTTCTGAATACATCCCTACATTCCAAACCATTGCTATCCAAATGCCATCAAATAAGCTCAAGAAAGTGTCATTGTCCGCCAGCAGAATAAGATTCACGATTTGAATTTACATCATGGATGCACATTGCGCTCCCATTACCGTGACTTGGCTTGGCTTTCTCCCTCAAGCAGGACATAAACACCGTGACACCAAGCTTCTTGCACTTAAACTTGTGAAACTGCCTCTTTCAATTTACAATAAAAATCAATACAAGACAGGCTATTTGCGTTCACAATTTCTGGCTCAGTATTTACATCAGCAGTAGTCAGAAATCTATTCTAGAACTCTGCCATCGGGCTCCTCTTAAGTAATCTTGGCTGCAATGCAAATGTGTCAAATAGGAGTTGATTATAAACAGGGTTTCTAAGGGAACTGGACATTTGTAATGGATACCTCACCTTTGCTTTTGTTGTTATCCAGCCACCTGGACTGTGTTGCTGTGATTGATATGTATATTTTGTAATAGAGTCTATATCAGCCATTTCATCATGGCCCGAATTTTTATCAATCAAAGAATCCTACAAGCATATTAGAATTTTGAAGTCAGCTCTACTCGGTTATTTTTTCCAGCTTATATGTTAGTATTGACTTGTTAGTTAAAACACCAAGTTTATTTTTTTTTTTGAGGATAAAAACACCAAGTGTCCAAGTTTATAAAAGTGTTTTAATCCGTCATTCTTTTTAATCACAATGAACAAAGTGAAATAGAAAAGTGCTTTGAAACCGATCAAATGAGAACTACAAGACTGCACATAAGCTCATTGCATTTCTGCTCAGTGCATACACAAGAACTACAAGAGGTTCTGATTATATACCTTGCTCTCTTGTGGTAGACAAGTCTTAACTTCCAAACGATCATAGTAAAAGAGTATCTGCACAAAAACAATGGAACATTGAAATTAAAACCAAAAAAAAGTTTAAAACACAGAAATAGGTTAAATGCAGATTTTTTTTAATAAAATTATCAAAAAGTATGCAATATGTTCATCGTCGATTGGACCAAAAATGTTAAGTTCTATGGTTTCCAACAACAAACCATAGTAATGACTTTCTAAAATGATGTCTAACTTTATTTCGAATTTAGATGAGCCAATTCTACCATTGTTTTAATAGTAGTTAAAGTTGAGAATTTAACAATGACTTTTCAAACCTTGTCGTTGGATCAGCCTATAGAAATGATCAAACTAGGGCACATCAAGGAAATCTATAACTATGGTCATCACAAATCAGGTATAAGATATTACCAAATATCCCTACCAAGTACCAGCTATCTGCTTAGATATTAGATAATGTGCCATAAGTCCTTACCTTACCAATCAACTGAATGTTTGCTGCATCAGCAGCCATGATCTGGACTCCTAAACAATGATTAGGAGAAATACAAAAAGGGCAAAAAATGGAATTGTATACACATCCATCTTCTTGGCACCAGATACCTTGCCCTGGAATATTTGTGCCATTCTTCTGATAAAGTCGCTGATCCACTGACAAACTATCAACTATCAGAACTGGGACAAGGGATGGTGAACTCTGCAGACTTTGTTTCTTATTTTCATTAGAAAGACTAGACAAGATGTATTTTGATAATGAAGTCAATACACATGCAATATATGAGCTTCTTCCAGGAAGACCTAATGAGTTTCTGCAGAGTGAGCAAAATATGTGCAATCGTTGATCCAAACAGAAATTGCCACAATTCGAATATATATCACGAGGTTGAATGCTTGGCTTAAGTTCACATGCTGAGAAGTTCACATTTGATTCAACTTTTGTTGTTTGATGGGAACTCTCATTTAACACAGCGTAATCCATCGTTCTATTGTTTTGAAATTTATCTGCAGTCACCATATCAAATTTCATCTTTGGGATGGATTTCATTTGTTGGGAATTATACATCATCCTTCTTTTCTGTGCATGAGAATTAACACTCAAATTTGCTGATGACTCTATTTCCTTGATTAATCCATTTGTTTCTTCTCTACCATTCCTTTCTGGAGTCATATCACTACATGTCACTTTCGAAGGAGTTTCAGCTGAATCTGTTAAGGACACGTGAGTTGCTTGATCAAACTCAACAGATGTCTGAATTATGGTAGAGTGAGAAATTTCCTCAGTCATGGATGCTACAGGACATGGTACACAATAGTTTTCTAGAGAAAGAGTCTCCTTGACGACAGAAAGCTCTAGCCTTTCTTCACAAGAAGGCACACATGGAGTTCCACAGCAACTGAAAACAAAAGAAACCATGTAAGTGATGCTATTTTCAGAAATTATGTACCTGAACAGTCAACATGTTAAAGAGCAAACGGTTTTCATTAGAAACAGAAGTTGATAGATCATTCATGAGCCAAGAGAACATGGTATAGAAAATAACTTTCTTAGAATATTTATTGAAGTAAAAACAAAAGCAATTGCACAATTGAGGTTTGCAAAAGGGAACAAGAGTTCAACATGACTTCAGTATCAGCAACCCAACTAGAGCTGCACAGTACAGATCTTTGAGCTCTTTTAGCAAGAGTTTTCAACAATCAAAACCAATTTCTGTAAAGAAAAAAATTCAGATGGTGGGTTACTAAAAGTTTTTGATTTCCCAAAGGTACATGCCTTAACAAACCTATTAAGACAAGATTTTTTCAATAATCATAATGCCATCAAGAATGGCCAACAGGAAATCATTATATTTATCGATGGAAATATAACCCGTGCTCTAATATGTGTCAGGATTTGAAACTTGAATCCATCCAAATTAGTTATTAAGTGATGATTACAGAGAGCTAGGTTTCTTAATCCTTTTGCACATTTCAAATAGAACATAGAACACAGATCACACAAGAATCACCTCATATCCTCCCCACCATCGCATTTGGCATCATTCTCTTTCTGGGTATCAATATTCTCTTCAAGTGGTGAAGATTCCTGAATCCCCTTGTAGCTTAGAGATCTTACTGTCTTATAATTAGAGCTACCACCAGTTCTGTGTGATAGACAGTGAGAGAGTCCGGGAGACGGCATGATCATGCTGCCAGAACTCAATCTCTCTTCTCCGACTTTTGGTTTGATAAATTCCTGACTTTTAACTTTTATTGATCTTTTTACAGAATTATCAGGTGGAATATTTTCTGAATTGGTAATAGAATCTTGTGGTTTACAGGCATTGCCAACCCTCTCCTGCAAAATGCAAAATTTTAGAACTTCAAGGAAAAAGAAAATAAAAACTTTAAGTGGACATCATATTAGTGTGCAAAGAGAAGATAAATCATGAAAATGAAGGTTATCGTATAACCTTAATGCTAGAGAAGAAGGATCTCAAACCCTCAACTGATGTCTCGAAGTTCTCAAATGTTCTAATTGATTTCCTAAGCCACTTTGAAATGTAGATTGTATTCCTTTCCTCACGAAACCGTTCATCTGTAGGGGAGCAAGTGAAGAATCTTTATCAAAGTATTTACTGTGGCAAGGACTTTTCAGTTCTCACTACCTAACAAGTATGATGAACCTAACAGAAAGGAACAGGGGGGAAAAACAAAAAATATTCACCAGAACAATATAACTTGAACATTGGCAAGCAAGACATTATATTACTTTATAACACAACCTGTACTGCAATAAACAAGCCAACTAGGTTCATCAATCTTGCAGACAAGGAAGAATATCATTGAAAAATTACTGGTTTCAAGCGCAGAAAAGATTATCCTGGACTTTGGTTCCACAATGCAAATGAAAGTAAAAGAGGAGAAAAGAATCAAGTTTTTAAATGCAGCTGTAAAATAATCTTGCTTCTGGTGACCAAAGGCAACGGTTCACAACTTCACATCCAGATTAAAAGCTTACAACAAGTCTAAATACCATCTTCACATAATACTGTATTGGTTCAAACACTGAAGTTTGCTAGCACATGCATTTAAATGATGGCACACTCTATGACAATTGACATATAGTATGAACTTCTAAATTTCAAATTCAATAAGTTGCGCTTTATTTAAGTACAACAATAGCAATACCAGAGCCTTAATTCCAATAGATTGGGGTCTTATTATTTAGATGCACAAATAAATTTTAAAAAGCTAACCAGAAAATGCAAGGAGATTCTGCAGCATCTATTTTGCAAAAGTTCTTAGTAAAGAAACTTGTCCTGGAAGCATAAAGGATATACCGTTCCTATTGTCAAAAGTGGCCTAAAAATCTCATCCATTAACCTCCATTTGGATTCACAAAATTCAAAATAAGTATGACAAAGGTTCTTATCTCTTTCATTTCTGATCATGTCCTCTAGCAAACTCAGTTGTTAATTTCAGTTCAACATGGCATTAAGCATAATTCCGCATAGATAAAACATTTATATAAGGAAGACAGGAATTACCTAAGAAGATGATGGCCCCGTAATCTTGTTTATGACGAATGCATCTACCTATCGTATGAAAAAACAAAGAATTCACATGATATGAAACCTTCAGTAGCAAGTAGCAAGTAGCAACTATTACAGAGACCAAAAGAAATCCAAATCATACAGAAGCAAGAAGAGGCAATACGCAACTCTTGAGAGAATGGAAAGATTTAACATGATAGATTGGAAAGTAAGACGTTTATAAAAGCTTAAATTTGATGGTACACCAAGAGTCCATAGACACATACATGGTTACCGGAAGGAGTGTATACAACACCGCATACATAGATAATAAATAACATCCATAAACGCACACAATAGTTGGTGCGCCTGGGTTCATTTTAGGTTCTGCTTGTAGGATCCATTCAATTGTATTCTTGTAGTAAGAAACTCCTTTTAGATAAACCCATGGTAATTTAGTCATCACATACTATAATCGGTGCTTTTCCTCCATAATAAACATAATCTGCAACTAAATATTCTAGTTTTCAAGCCTTTAGATTTGAGAAGCCAACAATACTAAACATTTTATAATATAGTAAGTTTTTATCAAAAAAGCATCTGATGAATATACATACATACATACATATATATATATATATATATATATATATATATATATATATATATATATATATATATATATATATATATGTGTGTGTGTGTGTGTGTGTGTGTGTGTGTGTATATATATAGACACACACACAGATATATATATATATATATATATATATATATATATATGTGTGTGTGTGTGTGTGTGTGTGTGTGTGTGTGTGTGTGTGTGTGTGTGTGTGTGTGTGTGTTTCTCCCCAGACCCTGTCCATAGTTTTCTATGAGCGGGATCATAGTTATCAAAATACCGATTCTGATTAATGATTCTACAATCTTACGATCCAAAAATAGACGACTGATCTGGATTGTAGGTAGGATCTTAATGTAGTAAAATCGTGCGATCCTATTTAGATCAAGAATCTAGGTGGTAGGATCATAACATGATTCTATGATCCTACGATCCAACGATCCGATCCTACAAGGGTAGTTTCAATCGTAAAGTATTTTCATATAATACACACTTTACTTAAATATAAATATATATTTAAAATAATATTATAAACATCTTTATAAAATTAAAGTTTTTCTTGATTTACAGTTAATAATGATTATTAAAAGTAGTTTTTGCAAAAATTAATAAATAAAGTCAAATAAGTTTTTACTTACACCTTAAAACCTTAAAAAGAGAATAAATATATTGATAATCAGTAATCTAAAGAACATTAATGCGTATTTGTAGGATCGATCCTACGATCCGATTCTACCGATTTCAATCCTACATCCTCAACGATCCTAGGTAGAATCCCAATTTTAATAACCTTATGCGGGATACACTGGGTAGGATGATGATGATAATGATATATAATTTTCTGTTTTTTTTACCACTGACCACATCCATAAACTAAACCTACATACCAGACATAAAACCATGTTCTTTTTCTACCGAATGCAGCACCATGGCTAAGGCCATGATTTATCTTCATGTATTGATACTTCAACTCATCATACCTTTGCTATTTTCTGTTTTTTTACCATTGACCACATCCATAAACTAAACCTACATACCAGACATAATACCATGTTCTTTTTCTACCGAATCCAGCACCATGGCTAAGGCCATGATTTATCTCCATGTATTGATACTTCAACTCATCACTACCTTTGCTATTTGTTATAAACAACGAAATTAATCCATATACACATAGCCGTAAAAAATGTTCAATCTAGTTGTCTCCTATGTGGCATCTATAAAACCAGATGTTTCCTTACTTAGGATTTTGCAAACCACGGCACTTAAAGGCTAAAAATTAAGCATTAAAACTTAAGTAGTTATATTCCCCAACTTATTTAAATTCCATTTTATTTTACCATCATTTTGACTATCACATTTTTCTAGTTCGATTGGACTCAATTCAATTCCTTTCCATACAATTGGACAAAACATGTCAATAGGGGAGAAAAAGGCCAAAATATAATTTCCAAATTCAGTGACTCTGGAGAAGTTATGACAAAATCATGCTTCATTGTTTACTGTTAATGTTTTCGTATTTATAAATTATTTTTTCTCATTTCATTCCCTTGTAGTCTGGGAAATATCCATGTCTTCATAGCCCAAAAAGAAGACTCACCAAGATACTAATAGTACTGATATTTATAATACGAAATGTTCATTAGCCACAATTGCCACAACAGCCCCTCAAACAGCATACCTGCAGCCTGGTTTAGTGCACGGAAGGCTTGGTGGCAGTACCAGTCACTGCCACTCAGCAGATTTTTAGAACATTTATGTGTGTCATTATATTTCTTCTTTTCAGCAATTCGGATGTCATATCTGCAAGGAGTTCATGGTTGATGTTTCAGTTTTGTATAATGCCAGAACCCCAATTTAAAAAGAAAGAAACAACGAATCCTTACACATTTGGGAAAGGTATGCCAACAATTATCTGAAACAGTTAAGAAATGACATCTTGATAATAGTTACTAAACGAGAACAAATTTTCCCCCAAAAATAATTTGTTCAGCCACTTTTCATTGAGCTAATGAAAGCATAACATGCACAAAATACATACTTAAAATCAAAACGCTCCAAAAAGGATACAACAGCACGAGCATTTTCATCTGAAAAATCAATCCCTTCAGAAACCTGTACACAATGCCCGCAGCCAATAATTAAGATAAAGCAACTTGAACGAATCATATTGTTCTAATTTCTTAAATTTTTACTTTGAAAGTAGCAACCACCACCATAAAAATTACTCCCTTAATGGGATCAAGAACATGAAAACTGGAAGGGTCCAAAAAGAAAAGGCATGCAAAGACTTGCCTCTCCCGCAACCCAGCTTTTCAAAAAACAAATTCTCAAATAATACTAGATCCAATTTATCATCCAAATGCAATAAATACCTGCTTTTTAAAATTAAATAAGAAACATGATGAATCTAATTAGTACTTTGCTATGATGCTTCGACAAAGAGCTAAAACTTCCGTAGAAACTATAACAAGTAACAACAAAAGATAAGCTTCCTACGAAGTTGACATACAAATTGTACTTTTTAGCATGAACTTTCACACTTTGAGACCAGGTAATCAATTTCCAACATTAACCAGAATATAATTTTGTATAAGGCTCAGATGGTGTTTGAAACAAAAAGGTCCACATGCTGTTCAATTAGGTGTAAATGAGACTGAGACTTTCTGCTTACAAGCTACTTGAGTTCAGCTAAAATAGGATTTTAATGCAAGTTAAGTGTTTGTATCTAATGGTGTATGTAATCAAAATATCTGTCCTTGAGTGTGTTGGATTGATAAAAAAATTCACTTTCCAAACTCAACCAACTAATGCGCAAATCAAATAACGATCATAATAATGAAATTACGCAGCATGAAATAATCCAGATTTGCGTATGCATGAGCAAAAACCACTTTTATATTTTACACTTGAAGGAAATTTTTAAAATAGGAACTAAATAGTTCTACATAATGTAAGAATAGCTGCAAACCTTTCCTCGGCAAACTGCAAGAAATGCAGCCCCTTCCTTACAGTCACCAGCTGAGTTATATGTGGTACAGCCATTGGAGTTTACTTTCTTAAGCTTTCTTTTTTTTCCAAGGGTATGCCTTGTGGGTGGATGAATAGCATTGTAATAATCCTTCAAAACAGTATCCAAATCCTCTTGGCTTCCTCTAGGCTCTGCATGTCAAATGAAGTAGTAATTATCTCATAACAGATGATATGTGCTAAACCTCTTCAAATAGCATTTACAATATTCCATTGCATTAATGTCATTAAGTGAGTCCTACCCAACAAATAAACAAGGAACATTTATCCTAAATAATCCAATGTTTACTCGATTTTCCTACAATAATCTCATCTATTGATTAATCATGAATATTCTGAACTATTAGGTCACTTACCCAAGAAAAAAGTTGTGTAAATTATGCCCTATTCTTGTAGGTATATTAAGGGAAAAAAAAGGAAAAATAAAATAAAATAACATAACTAATTAAAAAAAGAAAAAAAATAGAATACACCTTCCTTCCCCTCTCCACACACTGCTAGAGGTGTTCAATGGGGAAGGTCGACTCGACGGGTCAAGGGTCGGGTCACATTTTAACTGGTCATTAGCGGGTTGGGTCAATAATGGGGCTGGTCATTAACGAGCCTTGGTGTAAAGGATCGGACCAGGCCGGGCCGGATAACTATAACTATTAATTGCGGAAAAAAATTTACCACTTTTTTAAAAAAATTTTAAAATGATATTATTATATACATAAGTGGGTCAACCTAACAGGCCATAAAGTATAATAAAAAAACCTATTCTATGAACTTTTTAAAAAATGGTCAAAGTGGGTCGAATTTAAATGGGCTTGACCCGCCCCGGCCCGTTTATCATTTGACATGACCCGCCCCGCCCCGCCCCGACCCGGCCCGTAGAACACCTCTACGCACTGCCACTACGCCCACCATACTACCACCCTCCCTTCCCCACAAGCCTCAGCGCCGCTAGCCAATGGACCACCCAAGCAATTTCATCTTCACCACCACCACCACAACTTCATCATCCTCAACAATCTTACCATACCGCCATCAATTCACCAACCACACTCATCATCACAAAACGGCACCACCACCAATCGTACTTGTCTACTCCATCCTCTTTCTATCCCTGCGTAAACCCAAATGCAGCATAGCCCCATCAGACCCAATGTAAAGATGCCAACAAAGACCTTCTACTAGCACTTTGATCTCCTCCCACCACTAGCCCACTAAAGACGACATAGAGGGAGAAGAGGTGGGGGTTTTCAACGGTATAGGGCAGGGCAGGGAGTCTTGATGGTACGAAGTGAGGAGTTGTCGACGGTGAAGGGAGGGTGTTATCAACGGTGAATCGAGAGTGGGTTGTCATCGGTGGGGGCAGGATCATTGATGGTGGTGTGTTGATGTTGGAGGTGGTTGTTTTAAGTTTTTTATCCCTGATTTTCTCCTCTGATTGTTTTTTCTTTTATTTTTTTTCAAAATAACGTGTTTATAGGTGTTAGGTTGCTCAAACCACTTAATGTTAGGATTACTCAAGAATAATCAAAAGTTGGGATTATTGTGGGAGAATTAAGAAAAGGTTGGATTATTCTGGATAATTTTTCCTTAAATTAAAGAAAAAGAGAATGCAATATCCTCAATATAGAATATTCAAGAGCATCATGATGAACCTTTTCAGTAGCCACTTGCAAAGAGTAGTAACTTACCAACAAAGACAGTTTTTCTTGCATTCAAGTGAGACCATTGGCCTGTTTCAATCCACCTTTTACAAAGCTTATCCATTAGCTTATAACTTGGAAAGAACACAAGGGAGCCACCAGGAACAACCTTAAACAACTCCTCTAGGGCTTTGCCAACAGCATCCTTCATGAACGTACACATTAGAAAAACTATGTGATTTGAACCAAAAAGTTAACAGAAAAAGTGAAAAGAAAAGTAACATCATCAGCAAATACCTGGAAGGCATATACATCAGCAGTCTTGTAGCTAGCATTTAGAGGATAATTACGAGGACCCATGGAAATTACAGAAGCCCAAACCTACGGAAAAGGAAGAATAATAAGCAAAACTAGACACAACATAGTGAGCAGAGAGAAAGGAATTTGACCGGCCGAATAAAAATAGTGTTCACATACTATACCTGAGATTCAATATCAATTACATGTGGAGCCTCTAGAAGGGTACCAAATTGGATCCCTAGTTCAGAAGAAAATGAACTCATTGGTGATAGAGTCCTAATATTGCCCAAAAAAGCAGGAAAATCAAGAAACGTAATGGAATTAGTTATAGATGTACAAAACAACAACCCAAAGTAAATCTCAAAGCAAATTTGATGAAGTACAACAACATAACTCATACAAGCGAAGCTCGTGAAATTGAACTTAAGCAAGTTTGGTGAAGTACAACGCGCTATAACTCATTTAATAAAATAAACATATAGCAATTAAGAACAGAAAACCAACCAACTCTCTAGATAGGGCTAATCTGATTTGCAAATCATAATATTCAAAAAGTGATGATAAGAAATTAAGAACAAAAGCCCCAAGTATGGTGCTAAGCCAATTGCTATTCAACCATCAATAAAACCTAAATATAGAACAAAAATAAACAACTAATTGCAAAATGAGCATACACCTACCCAGATGTTAAAATCACAGATAATGATAGATTAGCAATATCTCTGAATACTACAGCTGGGTTCAAGCACCACATACTGAAAATAAGTCTCCAGCTACCTGAAAAGGAATCGTATTTAGCAACACAAAATAGCCAAAAAAACTATACTTGCAGAAGAAATTGAGAAAAATGAGAAACATAATACAAGAAAATATGGAAAAAGATTAACAAAATGGAGTATCTTATCTTATACAATATTCTAATTCGAAGATGGGGTTGCTTGTCAAACGAGAATGCACTTACAGTTCACCTAGTTGAAAGTAAATTAAGTTACAGATAGTTTAGTAAATTGCCAGACTGCATATTTGTAGAATCCACGGTAACAACTTAACTCGAAAGATGTTCAAAAGGTTCCGAACTAGAAGATGACATTCGAAAGCAATGTACTAGATGAATTAATGATAGATCGTAAGTCATTAAACCCATCACTCATGCATATATTTCACTACATAGGCAAACATATAGAGGATATAAAACAATTTCGATACCAAGGATACCCTCAAGGCTATTATTTAAGATGGTATTTGTATCATACCATCTCAATTGAATCCTATATTAAGATATGGCTTCAAATCCAGATGTAGAACGGAGAATAAAAACATGTTAGTGGTGTGTATGCAACCACACAAAATTGTCATGTAAATCCACATATACAAGGTCAAACACTTGAGCAAGATAGTAAACTACTTCACTTTACATTATAAGTCTACAAAATAGCATGTTTAAACCTCACCGGTGTCTTTTACGAAGAGCCACTGAATTACAAGTTGGTAATCATGTATGTGAATCCCATCACCCTGAAAAAAATAATTCAATGAACAGAAAAGACCTGCAAGGATAACATGACATGTTAGAAGGATTTTGACTATGTTTCAGTGAAATAAAAAAAGCATTGTACAAAAATCAATTACCCTCCAATGTTGTTGCCGACATTCCACTTAAATGAGCTAGCCCGGACTCACTATCTGCAGCAGCTTTAATTGCCTTTCGAAAAGGATTGCATATGTCAGTAAAAGGACAGATAACAGAAAGCACAACCGAATCATCATTATACGCATGTACCTTGACAGCACACTCTTGCAAGATTGGAAAGCATTGTTGTGATATGTTTGCTTCCTGGAGCTCCTTTAGAGCCTTGTCCCCTGTCCAGCTGCAAAAAGGTACATAAGAAATATAGAGTAATAGGAATTGTAAACTACTTCAATCAAACATAAATTTCTTCATAAAATTTTGTTACGTCTCAAAAAGAACCTCCTCTATCCTTCTAAAAATTACTAAGTTGTAATTTTCTCAATGAGCCCAGTTAGTAATAAATTGTTTAACCGATGGCTTTCATAAAAGCATATGTTTTAAGAAAAAAAATTACTTTAACCACATAAACATCCTTAAAGCCATGAAATTGCAAAAGTGGAAATCTCATGCAAGCTTGAAAAAAGACAACATTATTATTTCCTATTTCAAGTAACATTACTTAAGTTACTTTGTAAATTTGTCACTGGAATTGAAGAACTTCTTATACCTATTAAAATAGAAAACCAAAAATAGTGAGCAAAACAAGAAGTAATGAAGTGTAGTTTTGGGTGAAAAGTAACAAAAATAACCCCCCCCCCCCCCAAAAAAAAAAAAAATTGCTATAACCACATAAACATCCTTAATTTTTGTATGATGTTGTTTTTGGTTACTAATAATTTTAATTGGAAAAAAAAATTCACAACGGGATATAAAAATGTAATTCAAATGACAATAAAATTTAGCTATAACTATAATAAATAATAATTGTATCACATATTCCCTTGTACCTAACCTATATCGTGATGATAATATAAGCTGGGAGCTGAGGAACAACATTTCACTCACCATGAACAATAATGCTGAAATCCACGCTTTTCTAAGCTATCTTTTCGACGCTCCATCCAGCTTAAGACATCCTGGTAAGTTTTAGCCACAAAAAATTAGTGGGGAACATGTAAACAATTAATCCAAGAATATAAATGTAACTTAAGGGCTAATTGGCAACACTCACCTGGACCATTTCATACAAAGGTTGGTACGTCAATGAGTCCCCTACACAGAGTTGACCTAATTCCATCTGCAATTCTTTTATAGAGTATACAAGCATTAGTAACACACGGTCACGACACAAACAATATACTGCAAGAGTACACTTACTTTGCATAGACTCTTCATCAATATCCACACTACCAGCGTCCCGAGACAAGTCTTCGATATTGCTGACAAGGATCAAGTTTCAACAAATAACATGTGAAGGGTTCTTTGTAAATTAATTAATACTTCTGAACTTTTGAATGTAATTGGTCCAAATAAGTTTGTTCTCTTTTCTTTGAGTTTCAATGATGAGAAGACCTAGGTTTAACATTCCAAAGGCCAAAGAGCCAAAGACAATCATCTTTATAAAGCACTCATCAAGAATCCAAGACCAAACCTAACCATATTGTTCACAAAAACTATAACTCTAGAAGAAAAACAAGTCATTTCATTTTTTGTGTGAAGAGAAACCTCGACAAATGGCAAGGGTAAAACTTATTTTCATCCAAACATCAGTACAGGAAAGATGAGAGATACCATTCATGCTTATTTTCCAATGATCATACTTATTTTTCTATAATGGCAAATGGCAAAAGAAAACACTATAAGTAATATGGATCCTCTTGTGATTTTAAACATAAGAAAGCATGGCTACACAAAGTCAAGTAATTCTATTGTCAAGCTCAAAAGTGTGTACACTGAAGGACATGTTATTCCCAAACAATTGCCTTCCTAATTAACTTGAGAAGGACTCAAGACTCCTTAACAAATGATGCTCATTAATAAAATTACGCAAAGTGATAGCACTTGATTAGAGATTAGAGGCATACTGGGCTTCATCAAGAATGAGGACAGCTCCCTTGATATCAACTTCCATGGCTCGTCTAACAATTGGATTAACTATATAACTATATGGGCAAAAAACAATATGTGCATTATCAGCCAATGCGCGCGCTGCAAAATAAGAGCAACCTGCAAATGGAAACACATTTGTTATTATTTTGGCAAGGAAACTCACTTATAGACATGAAACCTGAAAACCACCATAATACAACAAAAAAGCAACAAAAAAAAAGACATGTCCTTAAAGTGTAAGAACCTTTTACTCTCTTTCCAACTTTGACAAGATCTTCAATGTCATGAGCCTCGTGACAGCCACCTTTTTGTAGCGATGGATGACTCGTAACTTTGTGATGATTTCTACAACAATTAAAAAAACAAAGACATCAAGAAAAATCAAAACTGGCAAAAAGGACATTACAATATGGAAGCATGGAAGTCACTAACTTGAACTGTGGACACCCGGTTTCCTTGTCCTCAAGAAGCAACTTGCTGAAAAAATTATATGTCTCCTTTTTAGTGGAATGAATTAATGAAAGGAAATATGAATCAGCATAATAGGTTAAAGAAACTTTACCATTCCTCATCTAGCTTGTCTCCCCCACGAACCCTTGCATTTGTGCAATAATGCTTTCTGGAGGCCTAAAAAGATGTGAGATTCGAAAAAAGAAAATAGTTATAGGTATGTATTAAATCTACTACGAATAAGGACCCTTCATGCTCCCTAAATAAACCAATTGCTACGTACTTAACATATCCAACAACCATTACACCATTAAAGAAGTTGAATAATCTAGTCTCCAAAAAGAAAAGCCTAAAAAATTCGCATGTTCAGCTAGTTTAGAATTTTCTATTAGGTATCTTGCAAGAATGGACAAAATTATTTCCTGAACAAACTTGAATTGAGAGAAATACCAAAACAGCCATTGGGACCCTGTAAGCAGTCTTCTGGTATTCACGAATGACTTGAGAGATTTGTGAATGAGTTCTCCTACAAAATTTCAGAAAATGTGTTGTTGTATTATTTAGGCATCATATACTACTTAATAAGACTCTATTTCAACTTTCAAGTATGTAATAGAAGTATAGAACTACATCATCTCTTACAACACTAAGCTTATAATTTTTATATTTCTTAAAACAAAAAAGTGACAATTTGCCATTGGCACTTAGGTAAGTGTCAAAAGTCATGAGCCAACAACTGATTGACTTTTTCATCCCTTAATACTAAAAAGGTAATCATTTGTGTCATATATAATTCATTTCATCTTTTCATACTTGAATACATAAAAAGCCCAAAACTATCGTACAATTAGAGTATTTTGGCTAATTAGATACTTTGTTGCTATCGAATACATAAAGTATTAGTTACTTTTAGTAAATTTAAGTATTTTGGCTAATTACCTAGTCCTATTAAACCCCAACTTGTGAAAAGCAAGCTTCAAAGACATTCTAAAACCTCGCATATTAAAGTAGTTACTCATGTTTCTATCGTATAATTAAAGTATTTTAGCTAAAATAATACAGGAAACTAGTTCTCAATCAAAATTATAGGATCAACTAACAATATTACCTCCTCAAAGAGTAATTTCACAAAAAAAATGTATATACATCATCATTTAAGAAAGTAATTTCACAAAAAATGTATATACTTTATCATTAAATTCTCAACTAGAAACGATATGTTTACAAAAATCAAATACAGCTTATTAATTATTATCATATAAGGAGATGTATGTATTTACAATCAAAACTTGATAAAAAAAAAAAAAAAAAAAACTATACTTTATTCGGCTCTATCCTAAATACTAATCTACAACCAACAAAATTTGATAAAACACAAAAGCAATTGTTAAATTAGGCATGGTGATTTACGAAAAGAAAGAAAAAATGACAAGCAAATGAACTTCACATAGATTATACAGTCCACACTTACGAGGCATAAAAAATAGTGGTCACTTTCTTCTTTTTACTTTTACTATTTGTTGCAGATGGAGATGCCTCCGGTGTTGATGTCTCTGAAGAAAAATTGAACATCTCAATTAGAACTGATAAAGAACAACTATCCATAACACTTGTTAAAAAATGTAAATGTATCATTTGCAATGCAATCAGGCATACATTCATATATTAACTATAATATGTCGCACAATTGACACCCATGTCTAAAGAGGCATCTAGCCAACAATATTACATAAATACTCTGAATGGAAGCCATTATATCATCAAGGTCATAAAACTCAATCATCACCTCTAACCTAGCGGAAGGTGCCAACACCAAACAATGCTATTAATAATATTTTCAAGTTTTAATGCTATTGGAAAACACAACAATAACATCATAAAAATTCATGCACTTTCAAGTTTTAATGCTATGGGAAAACTCAATATGATGATAAAGCCAACACTCAGTTTTATTTTGTAGTACCAAATTCATTTATTAGAAAGTAAGGCTCAATATAGAAAAAAAAATCTTAATAATTTTTTTCCTATATTTATATGTAACCTCCCTTTTTAATAAATAAAGGCAAAAATAACCAGAGACAAATCTAATTTTTTCTACTTTCCCTACAATAATCTTACTTGTTGACTAACTATAAACAATCGATGTTTCTTCAAACGTATCTCCACCTAAAACAATTTGCAACAATCGGTAAATTTTTAATAAAATAAACATTCGCTACCTCTCCCTTCCTCCCATACCAATGGCCCCCCTCCATGTTGGAAATACTTTAGATGTGAGACAAGATCCCAAATCGATATAATATGGGGTAATTGACTTGCATATATATTGAGCTAATCCTCCTACTACCATATGGTTTTGGAAATCAATGAACCTCACCTAGTGTACGTGCAAGTCAACGCTCTTGACCTGTGGGTTAGTGGGTCTGAGCCCACGGGTGTCCCGTGACCACAAGAGTGGACCACAGTGAGATTATGTGACGAATTGTCACAGCCTAATGCTCCCTACCCAACCTCCTCCCCCATTGGTTGCCCCTACCCCCAAGCCTCCTGCCACCATGCCCACCACCACTGTCCCACACTCAATGGCCCATACACCTCCCAACCCGATGCACAACATTTTTTACTTGAAATTGAAGATTGGTGGTATAATGAGTTTCAAATAGAACATACGGCAATGAAGTAATGAACACCTCTTGTTCCTTTCATTTGATCTCATGGCATTGTAATGAACTTCAAATAAATTGAAGATGGCAATGATTTCCTTCTCATGATTGTTGTTTATCTCATGGGCAATCAAACTTCAAATTCACGACCATATTGAAGATGGAGGTAATGAACTCATAAATTGAAAAGGTATGGGTTTCGGTAGTGGGCAAGTGGGGGCTGGACCGCTGGAGGCCACGGTGGCCAATAAAGACAGCGAAGGATGAGTGGTGAAGGCTTTTAAAAATTTTTATAGTTTTCCAGTAATTTCTGAAATTTCTTTTATAAAATAACATACAGTTTGCAAGTAACCCTCATAACCTTACCAAGCACCCCCAAAGTTCTGATTACTCATAATTAAATATAAAGATTTGATCATTATAGGAAAATGTTAAATCACCCATAGTTCAAAATAAGGCTATATCGTCATATCGTAATTGTATAGAAAGGGTTGTTCAGTTTATCGTGAAATTCGCTTTGCGATCATTACAGCAACCATGACCAGAACCATATTTTTGTACTGATGGTAAAGACATGACTTTTGTTTGTTTTACTCTTGACTTATACTTTTGTGAGCTTTTTTGCCAATATTTAGTTCTTGCAGTTACCTGGTTTCCAATAAATTCAATACTGGTTTGGGGTAATTGCTTGAACACTATTAAGTCTAGTTATTAGTTTCGAAAACAGTGTACTTTACTTCAATGGCTAAACATTTATATAGTTCTTTTGGTTTGACATTATAATGAAATGTGTCAAAATGTCAAATCATATGTATTTTTTATTTATTTTTTATTTATGTGAAGTTTTTGGTGATGTTTGATATCAAGAGTTAATAAAAAATAAATTTGCTATCACTAACAAGGGTGTACTCAAGACCCTTAAACCCCACTTAAGTGAGAGCCACCTAATCCCATGGGATAATGAAATTGCGTAATAATTTCAACAAGCATGTAGGTTCTAAACATAACAACTATACAAGCCGACTGGCCAAACTAATTCGGAATCAAATTGAATATTATAATTCCTGAACTTCCAAATTAGGGTTTCTCGACGTGTTATTTTCATATGTTGACGATGTCAATAGGCATGTAACTCCCAAACATAGTGCATACATGATAAATTCCACATTAAGCCTAACTAATTTTAAACCATATTGAAGAAAATGTATAATTCCCAGACTTTTAAAAAAGTGTTCCTTGTAAAAAAGAGGCATTTACATACCAGAAAGCTGGGAATCAACAACAAAACCTCCGCCGTGATTAAGAGGATCAGAATCAGCCCTAGAATCGGGTTTACACTGCATCTGTTGTTGCAAATTAGGGTTGTTGGTACCGCGATGACGTTGCCATGCTAAAGCAGAACAAAGTAGCGATAAAGATTTTCCAGTTCCAGTTGGGGATTCAAGTAAAGCATGGCAATGGCCGTCTTTTTGAGCGCGATCAAGTGTGGAAATTACGCGACCCATGAATGCAAGTTGAGAACCATAAGGTTTGTAAGGGAATTCGACGGGAATTCCTCCGATATGGTAAAGATTTTTAGGGTTTTCAGACATTCTTTTTGGGTGATTTTTGCAGATTGGAATGTAGGGAAGATTGTAGAGAAAAAAGGTAAAAGGAGGACCGTTTTGGAATGCGAGGATTAATTAGCGGGAGTTGAAAATAAAGGAGTGATATTTGAAATTTGGTGGTTTCTGGGCGCGCCAACGCTTGAAAATGGCTTCTAGGACAAGATTCAACTATATGGATATGACCAATCAGGCTCGGCCTTGAGGGTAGGTCAAAGAGTCCACCGCCCAGGGCCCAAAAAAATAGAAAATTTGAAAACGATAATGAAATAAGACCCAAATCAAAGTTATCACAAAACTAAGCGTCTACTAGGTCTGGGCACAGGTTTGGAGCTGTATGCACTTACTAAATGCGAACAGGAGGGGAATTTTCAAAAAAAAAAGCCAGGGTTGTTCGTAGTTACTAAGTGCGAACAGGTCAAAATGAGTCAACAGGCTGTTCGCACTTAGTAACTGCGAACAGCCCTGTTGCCTGATATCTAAAGAAAGTTTCTGTTTTAAAAACCCCTCATACATGTTCGCAGTTACTAAGTGCGAACAGGTCAAAACAGTCAAAGCAAGTTGTTCGCACTTAGTAACTACGAACAGCTCCAAACCACAGGTCTGGGCATTTGACGCTTATTTTTTGGAAAAGTTTGATTTCAATCTTATTCCATTATTTTTTTTGTTTTTAAATCTTATTTGTTTCAAATTCTCCAAAAAAATATTTCAGAAATTCATTCTAAATTGGGCCCTTTATGAAAATTAATAAATAATAAAAGGGCCCAACCGCAAGTTAATGCTACTAATAAAATAGAGGAAAGCTGAATAGGCAACAATTATATGAAGTTATTTATAGCATGTCAGACTTCATTCCCAAAATAACTCATCAATTCCCATTGATTATGCAAAAATTTCCAATACCTTTTGGCTTTCTCGTCTATTTATCTTATTCATTCTTCCCATGAGACATGAGTTATATGAATTTCCAAGTACATCTATGGTAGATTGGTAGTATAATGATATTTTTTTTTCCAATTTAAGTTGATTTAATTTTTCAATAACAGCAATTAATTTCGTTTAGAAGTTTGTCACTATTCTATTTCTTCCCCCCAAATCTAGTTTTTCACATCTATTCAACCATTCATCTCCTATTTGGGTGGCAATTCACCGTTAACGGTTGGCCATTCACTATTGGTGTTTCGGCAGTGCTATAGAGTACGGAGCAGCGGTGCATCTCACTGTTTCGTGTAGTAATTTTAGCTTTAATTTAAATTTCAATATTAGGTTGATGTTGAAAAATGAATTTGATTTCTGGATTTTGAAATTTGCAAATGAATCTAATTTATTGATTTTGACATTAGCAAATTAATTAGATTTTAGTTCCTTGAATGTCCATGCAAATGAATGTTGATTAGTTTTTGCTTTTCATTTGTAAATGGTGTCATTTGTAAATGTTGTCTTTTGCAAATGAATTAGATATCAAATTTGCAATTGAATAAGATTTCAACAATTTTATAAAGGAATGATTGTAATTTTGTTAATAAATATTTAATTAAAAAATAAATGTAATTTTTTTTAATGAATATGCATATTTCAGTTGCAGATTTCATTAGCAAATGAATGTTAGTTTAATAAATTAATCACAAATATGCAAATGAGTTAAATGTCTTTAATTTCTTGATTTCTAATATTGGAAGTTGTTTAAGTGTGATTTTAGCGTATGCTTTTTATTTTTTTTAATCATTTATTTATTGTCAGTTTGTCACATTTAATTTAATAGAACTCACTTTACAATATAATTTAAAAATTTTATAAATGGGGCCTATTTTTTTCTTTTGGCCTAGGGCCCATCAAAAGTCAGGACCGGCCCTGTGACCAATTGTGAAAATTTATACTCCCTTCTATTCACCTTAAGTGTCCCATTTACCTTTGGAACATTTACTTTTGGAACACTATTCATCTATTACTCTTAAGTTATATTTAATTATTAATTTATAAGTTAAAATGTAGTCATGTAGGATCTTATTTGATTCGTTTTGATGTAATGATTATTAATACTCCCTCCGTTCCTTTTTGATGTTCCTATTTGGGTTTTTCACCAAGATTAAGAAAAATGGAATCTTTGGTGGTAGTGGGTATTATTTTAAGTGATATTTTACCTGGTAAGCACCAGGTATAACGAAATTCACAAACTAGCTATTCTTGTTTGCAATTCTACCAAATAGCACTCAACTTATGCAAAATCATCTACCGTAGCTTTATTAGCCTAAAAACGTTAGATTTTCCGTTAAGTGATGAATTTACATAATTGCCCTTGTTTTATTTGTTAAATAGTGGTCTTCTTCCTTCTTGGTGCTTTCTTTTCCTTTGAATGCTCCATTGATGCAACGATTCAAGCTCCTTCACAAAATGTCTTCCACATCTACAAACTCCAAAATTGAAGTGAAAATTTTTACATTCAACAATGGGTGATGAAATAGGTAAAGATTATAGCAAAAAAGAAAAAATTTCAAGGGTACATTAGTGTGAGAGATTGAAAAATTATGGGTTTTTTAATTCAATTAAAATCTTTTAATGGGTAAATTATAAATTGAATTAAAAGATTATTGTTAGGGTTTGTTTTAATTTGATGTTCGAAATAACTGATGATTTAATTGTGGATTTATGATTTTACTTTTGGTTACGATTTAATGGGTATATTTGTTCCTAATCCTGATAGATTAAAGTTAGGGTTTATCTTGCCTCTTCAGATCAATGATTAACTATTTGTTCAATTACTAGCTTCTACAATTTCATGATTCTGATTGTAATTATAGTATATTACCCGTTTGAATTTGGGTATTTTGGATCTAATTTGAGATGATCATTTTGATTTGAAAATGAAGGTGTTGGAGTTAGCCAGAAATGCTGCAAGAGACAACAAGAAGAACAGAATCATTCCAAGGCATGTATTACTTGCTGTAAGGAACGACGATGAGCTTGGAAAGCTGTGATAAACTGAGCAAGAATCACAACTCCATAATCAGAGAACAGAGCTAAAGAAACGCAAGAAGAAGAGAGAGTAAAAATGGATTTTACTATTTCTGTATTGTACTCAAGTAATTACTCATATGTAAGCTTATATACAAGAGTTTGTTGTAATAGAATACAGCTGTCAAGTAAGACAAGAAAAGGAAAAAATACAACATGCAAAATAAAGCTACTGTATTGATATTCTTTATTAGCTATGTAGTATACCCTTTATTAGCTACTGGAGTATACCTCTTGTTAAAAGCTTCTTGCTGGAGTAACAATTGCTCATGGAGGTGTTCTTCCAAACATCAACCCAGTTTTAATTGAATTAAAAAACCCAGAATTTTTCAATCTCTCACACTAATGTACCCTTAAAATTTTTTCTTTTTTGCTATAATCTTTACCTATTTCATCACCCATTGTTGAATGTGAAAATTTTCACTTCAATTTTGGAGTTTGTAGATGTGGAAGACATTTTGTGAAGGAGCTTGAATCGTTGCATCAATGGAGCATTCAAAGGAAAAGAGAGCACCAAGAAGGAAGAAGACCACTATTTAACAAATAAAACAAGGGCAATTATGTAAATTCATCACTTAACGGAAAATCTAACGTTTTTAGGCTAATAAAGCTACGGCAGATGATTTTGCATAAGTTGAGTGATATTTGGTAGAATTGCAAACAAGAATAGCTAGTTTGTGAATTTCGTTATACCTGGTGCTTACCAGGTAGAATATCCCTTATTTTAATTATATAGTAGTGAGAAATAATGATTGTATTGAAAGCATGAGAGAAAAAATAATTAAATAATATTGTAATATAATGATTGTATTTAAAATATGAGAGAGAAAATAATTAAATAGTAGTGTGAAGTAAGGAAAGTGAGGTTTTAAGGGGTAAAAGTGAGATGAAAACTTTTCAAAAATGAAAAGTATTCTAAAGTGGAAAAACTTATGGAACTACCCGTTTTAGTAAGGTGAAAGAACAAAAAGAAACGGAGGGAATATCAATTTTTTATATTTTTTAATTATACATAACTCGATATATTAAGAATCAAATAAGTGCATTGTATAGAGTGCATAAAGTAAATGGGACACTTAAGATGAATAGAAGGGAGTAATAAATAAGAGAAAAAAAAACGCATAATAAGCAACTTTTGAAAACTATTCGAAAAAGTAATCAATTTTTTAGCACAGCTTTGGGTTTGTTCGCTGTTAGTAAAAATGAATAAAGAAGTTTGGTCAAAAAAACCTTTGACCAAGGTTTTTTGTTCGTTGTTATTAACGGCGAACAACTACAAAGCTAAAATTTTAATTGTCATTTGCTATATTTTTTGGATCGAGGCTAATTTGTTGGTTTTTAGTTACTCCCTCCAACACAATTGTATTGTCGCATTTGGGTTGGACTCAAATATTAAGGAACTTGAGGGACCCATTGAATAGTATGCCCATGTAATTTATGTAATTTTAATTATGTAATTTTTGTATTTTAAACTTTCTAAAAGTAACAATATATGGCATTTTCCCTCCAAGTTTAAAATTATCCAAATTGGAGGGAATAATTATGGAATTAATCAAGTTAATTAGTACATAAATTACAAAATAAAATTACATAATTAAAAATTACATACACGAATAATTAATTTTACATTTTATATTGGGGGTTTGGACATATACTTCCACTTCCTTCTCGATCTCTTCAAGACATTATTCACGGCTTCAAATAACGAACACTTTTGTCGGGCCATGTGAATACGGAAATCTTTTCGTTCATTGACTTCAGATAAGAGGTCGAACAAACCGAAAATGCATTTAGTGTACACGTTAGTCACTTTTAAAAAATAATGCGCCCAAAAAAACGAAAATAATTAATGTCATTTAGAGTGTAAAAACTTTTCCAAAAAAAAATTCAAGTCGTGATAAACAGCAATGAAGACCCCAAAATATCATCACCGAAATTTCAGGTGCCAAAATTAAATTTCACCACCAAAATTTCATCCCATAAATTAGGCGGCAGAATATCATCACCAAAACAGGGACTATTTATTGCAAACCACACACTCATTTATTGCAAAGCTAACAAAACAAAATGCTGAAGAAAAGAGACTTAGATAAGTACACTAAAAAAGAAATTATGCATCGTTTATTGATAGGTGTTAAAAAAAGGGGAAGCCAAAACATGGATTAATGGGGAAAATCGCCAAAAAGTACGATATTCATTGGAAGACCGTTAGTAGAATATGGGTTAGAGTTAAAACTCAACAAAAAGAGGGCTCCACATTGGATGCAAGTAGCAAAAAGTATGGCAAAAGTAGCAAGAAACTCATTCCCTTTGATGAAGCCAAATTCAAAGCTTTAGAAAAGACAAAAAAAAAAAAAAACAAGTCAACTAGCAGTAGCAAATGCCATGGGTGTGAGCCAAGCAACTGTTTGGAGATGGAAGAGAAAGAAACACATACGCAAGCATACAAACGCAATCAAGTCACTATTAACCGACACTAACAAGATTGACAGGTTATTCTTTTGTATATGTAGTTGTAATTATGATGAACAAACTAATGCTTTCAAATTCTCAGACATGTATAACATTGTTCACATAGATGAGAAAATGTTTTACCTCACTAGAACACAACAAACATACTATCTTACCCTAGGAGAAGCTGAGCCACATAGAGAAATACAGTCAAAAAGATTTGTTCCAAAAATAATGTTCATGTGTGCGGTTGCTAAACTAATGTATTCTAGTGAGGGTGAAGTTATTTTTGATGGAAAGCTAGGCATCTTTCCTTTTGTTGATCAAGTGCCAGCACAAAGAAATTCCAAAAACAAGAAGAGAGGAGAATTAGAAACCAAGCCCATTCAAAACATTACAAAGACACATAAGGTCAATGTTGGTTGACATAATCTTACCTGCAATTAGAGAAAAATGGCCAAAGGGTGCATGCAAAACAATTTACATTCAACAGGATAATGCAAAACCACACATTTTAATACTGATCCAATATTCAGGGAAGCTGCAAGTCTTGATGGATTCAATATCCATTTTGTACAACAGCCTCCGAATTCCCCTGATATGAATGTGTTAGATTTAGGTTTTTTTAGGTCTATTCAATCATTACAGCACAAGAAAGCAGCATACAACTACACACAACTGGTTGGGGCAGTGACAAGTGCATTTGAAGCTTTAGAACACAAAACATTAAGGTATGTTAGGATAACACTACAAGCATGTAAGGTTGAAGTACTGAAAAACATGGTGGTTTTGACTACCATATTCCACACATGAACAAGACCAAACTTGCTAGGGAAGGGAGACTACCAGATTATTTAGCAGTTAGGAAAGAAGTCATGTATGATTCAATCCGTCAATTGGATGCAAGACAAATAGAGATTGCTCTACAGTATTTGGGAATTGAAGACCAAGAGATGTTCCACCAACCAACACAACCACTAACAATTGAAACATCAACAACTATTGTTAACCAACAAGAAACACCAGAAGAACAGAGCCAGCAACAACAAGATCAACCAAAAGCAGAAAGATCAAAAACTATTGTGAACCATTAGGAAAACCAAGAAGAACCAAACCAGCAACAACAAGATCAACCAAGAGCAGAAACATCAACAAACAATGAAAACATCAACAACAGCAACAAAGCCTGCAACATCAACATCAAACAAGAGTATGAATGACCAAGGAAAGCAAAAACAACAACAACAACAGTATATAGAGCATCAATGGTGAAATTAATACTTTTGGGAAATGTTTAGGGTTAAACATCATGTAAACTTATTTAGGCTGTTTATGACTAAACATTTAATGGAAAGTTTTTGGGGTTTTAAATGACAAAAACAATTTCATTTTAGGCGCAAGTCTCAGAAAACAACTTGTTTTCATCATTGACATCCATAAACATACTCTTTGCCTCCTAAAATCATATAGATTGGTGGCACTGTGAGTATGTATATGGTTTTTTTTAAGTGACTAAAAGCCCTCTTTTTTAAAAATCATTGAGCTCTACATTGGCCTCATAAAAAAATCATCACAGACCACAGGTACACAAACATGTAAATCAGGAAATACATAAACAAAAAGGAACATCATTAGTTAGAAGGAGAGATTAACCGTATCACATACGAGAGAAAGGCCCCTTAACATCATAAATAGTATCATTATCTTCAATATCATAATCTTATGAATCAGATGAAGCAAAAAGGTCATCATCAGGTAGATCAAGCCCCAAATCAAACATAGCCGAAATTTCTTCATCCTCACTGTCCATTGTTCTTCCCCAATCTGGAGAAGTTTCAACAGATGAATGTGGTGAGATAATATGCGAGTCATCATCATCAGAATCCTCAAACAACAACTTCATTGCATGATGAGAGAGAGAAGAGTTAGGCGACTCCATAACCAAAGATTAAACACAGATGACGTGAGAGAAGAGAGAAGAAGAATCAAAATCTTAGATCTATTGTAAAATCAAGAAGAGATGAAGAAGATAATGTCTAGGGTTTCAGAAGGGGTGATTGATTTAATGGGTTAGGGTAAATCAGAGGGAGGAAGAAGATGAATAGTGTTGAAGAACAACTAGGGTTTTCTCAAAGGGATGAGTGATTTAATGGGTTAGGGAAAATAAAGGGAGGTAATCATTAGTGGGTTAATTAGGTTTGGGGTGATTAATTAATGTATTTTAAGTTTTAACATAATGGTATTTTGGTAAATCTTAAAATGATATAAGGATAATATGGTCCAAAAATATGAACCAAAATGAAAATGAGACAATTGAAGTGAATTGCCCAAATAAGAAAATGGGACAACACAATTGTGTTGGAGGGAGTATTAACTTTACTATTTTATTTCCTAAAATTTTGGGGTGATACAAAGTGCTAGTTATTTTGATTAAAACTGTAATACCCCAATATTTTTCAAAACTTTAATATTTCAAAATACTATTTAGAATAAAATAAAATCAAATTAAGTAAAAATCTGGAAAAACCTCTTTGAAATTTGAAATTCAAATCAGCCTAATTATTCTCTAATTATTCCCCGCCTTAATTGCTCATCAAAATTATTTGGGCATAATTCACTCAATCACATTTATACTCCTTCCTTACTTAATCAGAAATTTTGCCTATAAATTGAGCATTCTGAACCCTAAGAGACTCACAATTCACCTCTTTTTCTAAGTCTTGGTAAGAAATCAAAAACCCTAGCTCTTCCCTCTAGTGTTTTAAAAACCCTAGATTTCGTTGTTTTTCATCCAGAAGGTCTGAAGGTCAAAAGGATAATGTAGAATGGGCAAAGAAGATGACTAAGATACCTACCTCGAATGCTTGGTAGACGAAATTCTTCTCTTCTTCCTTCTTCTTCTTCTTCCTTCAAGTTCCTAAAATGCCATTTTCATGGCTTGTTTTTGGTTTCTAAAGTTTTCTCTCTCTTCTTCCATTATTTCTGGTTTTATAAAATTTTTATTTTACTTTATTTTTTTTCATTTCATGTCCCCTTCTATTTCTTGCACATGATGATTTAATTAGGATCTAGTTTCTTTTTTTTCCTCTTTTTTTAGTTTCCTTTTATTATTATATCATTTGATAATTTCTAAGTAAACCGGTAGACGGAACCGAAGTAACTATTCGGAGAAAGTATAACGACGTAATGATTAATGATAGACCGAACCGAAGTAAATATGTACATGCGGGGAAATGGTTCTTAACCTTTGATTTTCTGAAAATGGTTATGGTCGATGCCATCGAAGAATGACACTACAATGAAGACCGAGAAGGCGAAGGAAGCTTGGCAGTCATATGTCCTACACTCCCGCGACCGATAATTAAGACCCTCAGGAGGATGGGGAAAAACCTCAGGAGGATGAGGAAGACCCTCAAGAGCATGAAGAATAACTTATTATTTTGTTCGATAACACTCTTTAAGTTAAAGTTTGTTTCTAATTGTTGGCCCATTTGAGTTTTGATGATGACTTAACAATTTATAAACAAACAAAGTATTTTAGAGATTGTTTTGTAGGTAATATATCCGATTATTGTAATCGTCGATGATACCTAAGGACTGGTCAATGGCAATCGTACAAGTCAAAGTCAAAGTCAACAAAGTCAAAGTCAGTAGAGAAGGTCAATGAGGAAGTCAAGAGTAGAATCCAAGTCTACTGTTCCTGATATTGATAAACTGATATTGTTGCAGATAGAGACAGTACGCTGTTCCTCCAGAATCCGGTCAGAGGAGAAGTCAACAAAATTATTTAGAAAAAGTCTTAAGTTAATTTTTCTATATTTCAGTTTTGTTGTACGGTTAATAAACAAGGAAGCACAAGGAATTAATCTAAGAATTAAAATAACTAACTCCTAAAAAGTCTCTTGAAAATGGCTATTTTTAGCTAGAGTCAAAGTTAGACTTTGAATAACCACCAAGGAAGTTATTTCCTTCTCACGGTCAATGCCCACTAATCCCTTATCTTTAGATAATGGGTTTATGGCATAACTTGTTTTAAAATGATTATAAAAGCATTTTTCTAACCGGCACAAACATTTGGCGATCAACAAGGAGAGAATTATTCATGAAAAATCTTTAGAATTCTCCTATGGTAATCAAGGGAGAAAAATAATCATTCATATCATTCGAGTGCTCCCTTGGTGATCAACATTGAGAGAAAATTATTTCCGAAAAGTTGTGCCCATTTTCGTGAGATTCAAGAATCAAGAAAAGGAAATTTTTGAGTGTTCTAAACCGAAAATTAATTCCTAAATTTTTCCTTGTGCTATCTTTGTTTGTTCATCCAATTTAGAGAATTTATCTTGTATGGGTTTTTGAGAGAATTTTGTAATTAGACTTGGGTAAGTCTAAGGGGGAAGTGAGAAAGAGAAGAGAGAAAGAGAAGAAAGAAAGAGAAGGAGAATCGAGAGAAGGAACAAGAAAGAAATCGAGAAAGAAGAAGAGAAAGAGAAGGAGAAATGTATTTTATGTAATAGAGAATTAAATTACATAAAATAATAGAGAATCGAAATCCCTAGAGGGTCGTGGTTCTTGTTCCCACGTTAAATTCTTTGTGTTTCTTTAAAGTTTTCTTTTAATTTGTTTTGAGTATTTTCTTTATTCAAATTCCGCAAGAAAAGGGCGAAAATACTCTAAAGAGAACAAGTAACAATTCACCCCCCCTCTTGTTACACTTCATTGTCTCTATACGTTTCTACAATTGGTATCAGAGCCCTGTTCCTCATTAAATCAGGAAACCCTGAGAGCCGTATCTTGGTGCTTTAGAGATGATGAAAATGAACGAACGTATGGAAGAAGGGTATTCTACTCAGAGACCACCAATGTTCGATGGCAAATTCTATACCTATTGGAAAAACAGGATGGAGATCTTCATCAAAGCCGAAAACTATCAAGTTTGGAGAGTCATCGAAGTTGGAGATTTTGAGGTAACTACTACCAACTCCATCAACGAGACTGTTCCCAAACCAATCACGGAATATGAGAAAGAAGATTTTCAAAAGATGGAAATGAACGCTCTTGCTATTAAATTACTTCATTGTGGGCTTGGTCCTAATGAACACAATCGCATTATGGGTTGCAAATCAGCAAAACAAATTTGGGATCTGCTGGAAGTTACCCATGAAGGTACAAGCGAAGTCAAGCGTTCCAAGATTGACTTACTCATGTCCAAATATGAAAGATTTGTTATGGAACCTAAAGAAAGCATTCAAGAAATGTTTACTAGGTTTACGAACATCACAAATGAGTTAGTCTCTCTTGGAAGGCTTATTCCATCAGATGAACAAGTGCGAAAGATCCTAAGAAGCCTACCTCAAGATGATCGTTGGAGAGCAAAGGTCACAGCCATTCAAGAATCTAAAGATTTTACAAAGTTTAATCTGGAAGAGTTGGCTGGTTCCCTGATGACTCATGAATTACATCTGGGAACAGCTGACAGTTCCAGGAACAAAGGTTTGGCTCTGACAGCAGACGATCAAGAAAATTCAGAAACTGATGAGGAAGAGGCAGCAATGCTGGTACGTAGATTCAAGAAGTTCTTCAGGAACAATAGATATAAAAATCAAAGAAACTACAAAGAAAAAGGAACTTCTAAATCCAAAACTTATGAATGCCACAAATGTGGAAGTACCGAGCACTTCATAAAGGAATGCCCACTATGGAAGGACGAGAAAGCTAAAGGGAAAGCAAGAGAAATAGGAAGACAACCAACAAAGGGAAATTTCAACAAAACCGATTTCCGCAAAGCCATGATAGCTGCATGGGGAGAGTCCGAAAGTGAAACCGAAACTGAAGCCCCCGTGGAAGAAGAAGAGGTAGCTAACCTCTGTCTCATGGCTACTCATGACGATACATCTAAAGGAAAAGAGGTACTGTCTCCTGATCCATTTTCTGATTATTTGTTTAAATTGGACAAACATAGATTAGTTAAAATGATTTTAGAATCTCACGAAAATTTAGAAAAACAAACCGCCATCACTCTCAAAACTGAAAAAGACCTTAAAGCATGTAAAGACCAAATATCCTACCTTAACTCATTTAGATCCGATGTGCAAAATCGATTCTTTGAATTGCTTGATAATAATGTGATGTTAAAAGAAGCCTTAGAAAAAGTTAAAGAAGAAAACATCATGTTAAATATTGAATTGAATCAATTAGAGCAATTTGATATGGAAGTAGATTATGAGACTAAGAAAGAAATTCAATGGGTACTCTTCCAAATGAAATCCGATTTAGAATCCGCCTTAAAAGAAAACGATCGTCTTAAGCTTGAATTAAATTCAAGAGATAAAGGGAAAACTAGAGAAGTTCCCAAATGGATTCTTGATGCAAGAACTAAAAGAACCGAAGGTCTAGGATATGATAAAAATGACAAAAAGAAAAAGGTCTATGTTGATCTCCCAAGTAACAAAGTCTGTTCCTTTTGTGGCAAAACCGGGCACCTGAAACATAAATGTTTAAAAAGGGAACAGCATAACAAAACGAACCAAATATACGTCGATAGAGTTTGGATTAAGAAATTTAATTCTTGTTTAATCGACACGGAACCCAAGGATGGCTGGGTTCCACCTTCTAACAATTAAGTTCGTTTTGCAGGTTCTAGTGAGGGGGAACAACTCATGGTATCTCGACAGTGGCTGTTCCAAGCACATGACAGGCGATAGATCAAAATTTCTCTCACTAGAAGCCTATGATGGATGAACTGTGACCTTTGGCGACAATATGAAAGGTGAAATCATTGCAAAAGGCAAGGTAGGAAGGTCAAGTTCCCACGCTATAGATAACGTATTTTTGGTCGAGAATTTGAAACACAACCTATTAAGTATTTCTCAATTTTGTGATAAAGGTAACTCTGTAAACTTTACTTCTGAGAAGTGCATGATTTCTAGGAACGACACAGGTGACATCATTCTGGAAGGAATTAGAAAAGGGAACACCTATGTGGTGGACCTGCACACTGTTCCTAAAACCAGTTTAACATGTCTGAGTGTTATAGAAGATGACCCTCTACTTTGGCATAAAAGATTAGGTCATGCTAGTTTTTCATTGCTTAATACTTTGCGTACTAAAGACATAGTAAGAGGATTACCGTCCCTAAAATTTCAAAAGAATGAAGTATGTGATCCTTGTGCCAAAGGAAAACATGCAAGGTCATCCTTTAAAACTAAAAATGTCGTGACCACATCAAAACCACTTGAATTAATTCATATGGATCTTTGTGGACCTATGAGAATCCAAAGTCGCAGCGGTAAGCGATATGTTTTTGTTATAGTTGATGATTACAGTAGATTTACATGGACTTTATTCTTATCTAGCAAAGATGAGGCTTTTGATGAATTTGTTGCATTCGCTACTGAAATTCAGAAATCTAGTAACAATCAACTAGTCCCCATAAGATCGGATCATGGTAAAGAATTTGAAAATTCAAAGTTTATGGATTATTGTAATGAGCATGGTTTAAGTCATAATTTCTCCGCACCTAGAACACCACAACAAAATGGTGTTGTTGAACGAAAGAATAGAACATTAGAAGAAATGGCTAGAACTATGTTAATTGCTAGTGGTTTACCTAGAAATTTTTGGGCCGAAGCCGTCAATATACTGCTTGTTATATATTAAACCGAGTTTTAATAAGACCAATCACTTCTAAGACCCCCTACGAATTATTTAAAGGAATTAAACCTAATATTTCATATTTTCGAGTCTTTGGATGTCGATGTTTTGTGCATGTTAATGGAAAACGAAATTTAGGTAAATTTGATGAAAGATGTGATGAAGCAGTATTTCTTGGCTATTCATCTCATAGTAAAGCATATAGAGTTTACAATAAGAAAACAATGTGTGTTGAAGAATCTGTTCACATTATATTTGATGAGACTAACTTTATGACAAGTGAACAAGAAACAAGTGATTTTAAGATAGGTCTTGCGGATCTGGAAGATGATGAAAATATACACAAGGAGCAAGATCCAGTAGAACAGCAACAAGGTCAGAATGTTGAACAAAATCAAGAACAGGAACCACAGGCAGATCAGGAACAGCCTGCAGTTCCTAATCCAGAAATTCAAACAGAAGCACAAGAAGAAAGAATTGAAGTTGAACCAAATCAGAACCAAGTCAGTGAACCAGCTTCCACATCTGTCCCCACAAGAGACTTTGTTCCAAGACCGTGGAAACATCATAAGTCACATCCACTAGAATTGATTATAAGTGACATGAACAAAGGCACGCAAACAAGGGGACAAATGAGAAACTTTGTGCACACTTTGCTTTTCTATCAACTATGGAACCCAAGAATCATGTAGAAGCTTTGCAAGATTCGGATTGGGTGGTAGCTATGCAAGATGAATTAGACGAGTTTGAAAGAAACAAAGTGTGGCACTTAGAAGCAAAACCGAAGAACAAGAAGATTATTGGACTTAAATGGGTATTCAGGAACAAGCTGGATGAACACGGCATAATCGTTAGAAACAAAGCAAGGTTGGTGGTAAAAGGTTATAATCAACAGGAAGGTATTGACTATACTGAAACTTTTGCTCCCGTAGCTAGATTAGAAGCTATTAGAATTCTTATTTCATTTGCTGCTTTCATGAATTTTAAATTATATCAAATGGACGTAAAATGTGCATTCTTAAATGGGTTTCTAGAAGAAGATGTGTATGTGGAACAACCACCTGGCTTTGAAAACCCAATTTCTCCGGATCACGTCTACAAGCTTGATAAAGCTCTTTATGGGCTAAAACAGGCACCTAGACAATGGTACGAGAGATTATCTAAGTTTTTGATTGAAAATAAGTTCATACGTGGTAAAATTGATAAAACCTTATTCTTTAAGAATAAAGGTTCGAATATATTAGTTGTTCAAATATATGTTGATGATATTATTTTTGGTGCTACAAATGAATCGTTATGTAAGGAATTTGCTGACCTAATGAGTAATGAGTTTGAAATGAGTATGATGGGAGAATTAAATTTCTTCCTTGGTTTGCAAATTAAACAAACTGTTACGGTATCTTTATTCATCAACAAAAATATATAAAAGAACTTCTAAAGAAATATGGACTAGATAATGCTAAAACAAACCATACACCCATGGCCACTAACATTAGGTTAGATGAAGACTCTAACGGAATTAATGTTGACCAAACGATGTATAGAGGCATGATAGGATCATTACTATATCTAACAGCTAGTAGACCCGATATATCCTTTAGTGTTGGCTTGTGTGCTAGATTTCAATCAAATCCTAAAGAATCACATTATACGGCAGTTAAAAGAATTCTTAGATATCTAAAGGGAACAGATGACTTATCCTTATTTTATCCTAAAAGTGATGTCTATGACTTGAAAGGGTATAGTGATGCAGATTACGCAGGTGATCTTGTAAATAGAAAAAGTACTTCAGGAATGGTACAGTTTCTTGGATCTTGTTTGGTATCATGGAGTTCCAAGAAACAGAACACAGTAGCTTTATCCACGGCAGAAGCTGAATATGTAGCAGCAGCAGCCTGCTGTTCCCAAATGCTCTGGATTAAACAACAGCTAAGAGATTTTGGTATTAAATTTGAATGTGTTCCTATTTATTGTGATAATACTAGTGCTATTTGTATTTCTAAAGATCCGGTGCATCATTCTAGAGTTAAACATATTCATATTAGACATCATTTCCTTAAGGATAACGTAGAGCTTAAAAATATTATTGTTAAACATGTCAATACTAGTTAACAAGTTGCAGATATTATGACCAAACCGCTTCCAAGGGAACAATTTGAAAAGATGAGGTTGGAGCTAGGTATGATCAAGCTTCACTAACGTTTAATTGCTAGTATTCCTCCTCAAAACATCTTGAAAAATCGGAAGGGTTCAATCAACCACAACAACCAAGATTGTTCACTCAATCATTGCGAGATTTGGGTATGCTTCTATTTAAATTTATGTCTTAAACTTTATCTTGATTGCTTGCATGTTTGAACTAATTAGACCGAGTAGCATAATTTATTTTATATTATATATTTTATTACCCACATATTATAAATTATTTCAAAAATCACAAAAATATTTTATTTTCCACAAATTCCAGCATTTTTTTTCTTTCTGTGAGCTAAACATTTTTTTTAATTGAAGACGGATCATCGAGGTGTTTCGGAAAGTAGTCATCTAAATCGACATATTCAACGAACTAAGCTTAACAAATAACCACCCTTACACCTCCTAAAACCGCCATTATGGAAGTAGTACAAACCTTTTTCATAACTGTCCCTTCAACCCTTTATAACCCACTCCTCATGTCACATCCATAATTCATAAACCCATTACTTGTACTACTCCTAGCAAAACCGTCAAACCCATTTTCCTCCTTCAACCTTCATCAATTCATCTCATCATCACCATGAAATCTCCCAAGACTTCATCTAAACCGAAAACAACAAAACCCATGCATGTCGGCACGAAAAGGACTTTTTCTACCACAAAAGGAAGCTCATCTTCAAAACCCGCAAAGAAGGCCAAGGTAGTAGATCCTGATTGTGCTTAGGAGGTTTGTTAATGTGTATCTTTAAGAAGTTTGGTGTGCCCTTTGAAGGCCTAGAATTTCCAATAAGTGCTAACAACAAAAAGGTGCTAAGTGTCTTAACAACTTGCATCTTACATTAAATGAAAATGGAATTCTAGAGGATGTTGAAGAAGATGTTGAGTATGTGAGTTCTGATGAGGAACAAGAGGAAAGTGAAACTGAAGTAGAAGGGGAGAATGTAGAAAAGGAAGATCAGGAAACTGTTCCCACTGCCACTACTGAGGCAGGGACAGAACAGGAACAAGGGGAAACATTTAGTAAGGGGGAAGCTGTTAGTAAGGGGGAACAGGTTGGGAAGAAGAGATAGAGGAACTAGAGGATGAACAATCTAGTTCAGAGAATGAGGATCTCAATGTGCCTCCCAAGAACATTAGAAAATCATCCAAGAGTTCTTCGTGCCTAAATGCTAATATTACCTCTCAAACCCCACTATCACCGAAACCAAACTCACCTATACCATCACCACCACCATCACCAATAGCAACTACTCCACCACCATTTACATCACCACCATCACCTATACCCACTGGTTTTGATGATCCCACTACTATCCCTCCTCCTCCTACTACCCTTGCTCATGTCCTCTCTTTAATCCTTGATATGTAGTCCCAACTCATTGCTTTCCAAAGTGAAGTTCGTGCCTCTCTATCCACCATTGCTGAGCAACTCACCGACATGGAAACACGTCTTGGTGCTAAGCTCGACACAGTGGAGGTTCAAACTGAATTTGTTGATGAAGAGACTGCTGCCTGATCCTTCCTGCTTCTGTTTTCTATTAAAATTTTAATGATTTGTTGGCCACACTGTTTGTAATTCTAAACAATACTTTCTTTTGTTGTTTTTGTTCAAAGTACCAGCTGGGGTACGGAACAATTTAATTTCTCTGCTTATGCTACTAATCATTTTCTTTAATCCTTCATATTATCCTTCCCTATTATCCCATGGTCTAATATGTTTGCTTGCATGCTTTCTCGATTTATGTTTGGGCATTTATTTTCGTAGTTTGCTGCTTACTATCTTAATTTGTCTAATGCTTGCCTTAGAGCTGTGCTTTGATTCATATCCCTACTTTTTGATTGATGCCAAAAGGGGGAAGAGTAGCAAACAAACTTTTGTGAATGCTTGTGAATGCTTACGTTTTTGCTTATTCTTTGGATAATTGATTCTCTATTCTTGGTTTACTTCATAACACTTAGTTTCTTACTGTTTGATATATTTAAGAGGGAAGAGTAGCTATAGCCAAACAAGAATATATTGACTTACTGTTTTGCTTATGTTTGGTTTATATGAAAAATTGGTTAATTGTTGTTTGACATGAGTTATATTGAATATCACTTTGTTTATCTTTGACACTTATCTTGAATTACTTAATTAGACTTACTTGATTTGTTGTGTCTCTTAATTTTTAATTTTATGTCGTTAAGTTTCTTAACTATTATGTTTTTGGTTTATTTTGTTTTTGGTATTTATGTTCATGTTTTGTTTTAAAATTAAAAAATTTGAAGTCATGCTTAATCACATGATTTTCGCCAAAAATATTTTAGAGTAATATGCTTGCTTTAGAGTTTGGTAAATTACTTGTAACGATTTAATTTACTAAATATGTTTGAACTTGTGTTTAATCTCTAACATGTTCAAAGTCATTAGTTTTACTCTTTCTTTTAACAAAGTTTGTTTATAAGTTTGTCATCATCAAAAAGGGGGAATTTGTTGGCCCATTTGAGTTTTGATGATGACTTAACAATTTATAAACAAACAAAGTATTTTAGAGATTGTTTTGTAGGTAATATATCCGATTATTGTAATCGTCGATGATACCTAAGGACTGGTCAATGGCAATCGTACAAGTCAAAGTCAAAGTCAACAAAGTCAAAGTCAGTAGAGAAGGTCAATGAGGAAGTCAAGAGTAGAATCCAAGTCTACTGTTCCTGATATTGATAAACTGATATTGTTGCAGATAGAGACAGTACGCTGTTCCTCCAGAATCCGGTCAGAGGAGAAGTCAACAAAATTATTTAGAAAAAGTCTTAAGTTAATTTTTCTATATTTTAGTTTTGTTGTACGGTTAATAAACAAGGAAGCACAAGGAATTAATCTAAGAATTAAAATAACTAACTCCTAAAAAGTCTCTTGAAAATGGCTATTTTTAGCTAGAGTCAAAGTTAGACTTTGAATAACCACCAAGGAAGTTATTTCCTTCTCACGGTCAATGCCCACTAATCCCTTATCTTTAGATAATGGGTTTATGGCATAACTTGTTTTAAAATGATTATAAAAGCATTTTTCTAACCGGCACAAACATTTGGCGATCAACAAGGAGAGAAATATTCATGAAAAATCTTTAGAATTCTCCTATGGTAATCAAGGGAGAAAAATAATCATTCATATCATTCGAGTGCTCCCTTGGTGATCAACATTGAGAGAAAATTATTTCCGAAAAGTTGTGCCCATTTTCGTGAGATTCAAGAATCAAGAAAAGGAAATTTTTGAGTGTTCTAAACCGAAAATTAATTCCTAAATTTTTCCTTGTGCTATCTTTGTTTGTTCATCCAATTTAGAGAATTTATCTTGTATGGGTTTTTGAGAGAATTTTGTGATTAGACTTGGGTAAGTCTAAGGGGGAAGTGAGAAAGAGAAGAGAGAAAGAGAAGAGAGAAAGAGAAGGAGAATCGAGAGAAGGAACAAGAAAGAAATCGAGAAAGAAGAAGAGAAAGAGAAGGAGAAATGTATTTTATGTAATAGAGAATTAAATTACATAAAATAATAGAGAATCGAAATCTCTAGAGGGTCGTGGTTCTTGTTCCCACGTTAAATTCTTTGTGTTTCTTTAAAGTTTTCTTTTAATTTGTTTTGAGTATTTTCTTTATTCAAATTCCGCAAGAAAAGGGCGAAAATACTCTAAAGAGAACAAGTAACAATTCACCCCCCCTCTTGTTACACTTCATTGTATACGTTTCTACACTAATAAACAAAATATCTTTAAGTTGTATGGACTTATTTAGAGGGTGTTACAAATGGTATCAAAGCCAAGTTTATATATAGCATTAAAATCTCCATATCTTGACGTTATTTTAATTAATAAGTATAGGACTAAATTAACTTAAGGCAAATTGATATAAGTTTGAGAATGGGGTAAAATATGTTGGATTTACTTGTTTATTTGAACAAATATTATTTGATTGCTTATGTTTTCATATTATTTTGTTTTTAGATAGCGAGACTAACCGCAAAAAAACGTACCGCAAGGAAACGTACCGGACCCTCAATCCGCATGAGAAATGTAGAAGACGTTTGCCATTACGTCCATCGTTTATTGCTTTCTATTCTCAGCTATCACATGAATAATAGAATGGATCAATCTGATTATGATGCCCCCGAGCGACAAGCTCATATCTTGCTATATACATTACTTTCTAAGGGTCCTTCGACAGCTATTCGGAGAAAATATAGCGACGTAATGATTAATGATAGACCGAACCGAAGTAGATATGTGCATGCGGGGAAATGGTTATTAACCTTTGATTTTCGAAAAAAATGGTTATGGTCGATGCGATCGAAGAATAACACTACAATGAAGACCAAGAAGGCGCAAGAAGCTCTGGCAGTCGTTGATAACGGGTTTCTAATGCGTCGTTTAACGCTAGGAACCTTGGTCAATCAAACACATTTATAAACACCCTAATTACAACTATAGCGAGTATAGAGGTAAGTTGGGAATAGGAAGATTATGTGCTAGGTGTAGAGGAATAGAGTGCGTGTATGTAATGGGGGTGTTTAGACTAAACTAAGGAAAGCAATAAACAAGATTGAGAATAACAATAAGAAACAAACGGGGTTGGTGAGGATCCACCCTAGGTCGATACCATGTTCTCAAACAAAGCTAGATCAAGGGAGAACGAGCGTGGCTCAACCGAGACACTCAAGATGGCATAGGGAAGTTGATGACTTATAGTCAATGCGAACGACCCATAATCGCCCTATGTCTCACAAGGGAGTGGCAGGACAAGATATGCATTGAATATCAATCAAACAAACCACAACAACCTCAACTTTAATCTAATATATGAGCAACATTCATCAAACTTAGGGTTTCACCAAACCAAAACCCCTAAGAAATCTACTCTAGCATATTTAAAACAATTACAACTAAGAACAAGTAAGAAGACATGATTGAAAGCATTAGGGCAAGAAAGAAACTAGCAAGAATGAAAAACAAGGTAAGAAAACTAACTATCAACTATTCTAGAAAGCAATAACCAAAGCAAGAATAAGAAATGAAACCAATATAACAAGATTCAAAGCAATAATCAAACTTAAGAAGAACAAAACATGAAATTGCATGAATGAAAGATAAACTAAGAGAGAAAGCAATAAAAGAAAGTAAACTTACATAAACCAAAGTGCTTGAATGAAAAGGAATTGAAATTACAAAGCTTGAATGTAAATGAAAGCATAAAAATCTAATCTAGGGCAAAGGAATTGAAAGAAAGCAATAAATTGATGTTTAATAGAAGACATGGTTTCTATCTACTAAAGCATAGGGGTTTCATACAGAAAATGCCCTTTATATAGGCTTTACAAAGTGTGCCTAAGAAGCCCTAAAGATCCTACGTGGATTAGGCTTGCGAAGAAAAAGAAATCCGCGTTTTAAGTCCCATTCGACCGAAGCTGACAGTGCATTCGACCGAAGCCAGCCACATTCAATCGAATGTGAAGTAAATTCGACGTTATCAGAAAGTGTTGAAATTTGACTTGGGCAGCTACAAGGAGATTCGACCGAAGCTACATAAAGATTCGCCTGAAGCTAGGTCAATTCGACCGAATGGGCTGGATTCGGCATAAACAGAGAGTTGGAACTTGGTCTTGGGCTGCAGCATGGTCCATTCGACCGAATCTAAAGGGGCTTCGACCGAATGTGGCCCTTTTGGCCATTTTGAAGCTTCAAACATCCATCGAACGATCTTCGACCTTCGCGATATCATCGGGGATAACCCGAAACACTTGTGAGCGCCTCGAAACGCGTGTCTTTCCTTCGACTTTAAAGTCTAAGCCTCGAACTTGATCCGAATTACCTCGAAATCTCCCGAAAACACCTGAAATGATCTGTAAACACTATGGGGACAAGAACAAGGTAAAATCGAGTGTAAATCATATAAAACCAATGTAAAACTTCGAGACTCGACACAAAAATAAGGACATAAATGTGCTCTAAATCGAGCACATCAACTCCCCCAAGCTTAACCTTTGCTAGTCCCTAGCAAAGAGACTAGGTAGGAACAACATGAAAGCACAGGGCATCCCAAAACAAACTAGCTACAAAAGCAATACCAAACTAAACTACAAAAGCAATATAACCTAAAACTCACTATCGTAGGAATCACGATCGCACTTAGCACGTACGACAAGCCCTTTAAACCTCAAGGTCTCCCAAAGAGGACGAGTAAGGTCTCGTAAGAGTTTTCAGAAGGAGACCCACAAATCCAAAGCAAACAAACATGGTGAGTAGAGAACAAAACAATACAAACATGTGCATGAGCAAAACTCTTCCCTAGCTATAGGTGTGCAAGTACAATGGTCTCAATAGAGCGCAATACCAAAGAAAATGATCAATTCCGCAAGCTTGAGATCACTAGGGCAAGCAACATCACAGGCTATGCCACCCACTACCTAAAGAGGTCACAAGTCTACACTCCCCGGGTTATTTCTCAAAAGGTGTGAGAAACATATGCAATGACGCTCATGTGTTTGATTTTGGTTCGTGTTTCGCTCATAATCTTCCGACTAAAGATGAGTCGGGAATCAAACACCTAATAGGGGAGAATCATGGGGATTGTGTCATATCTAACTCCAGCACGGAACAAACTAGACGGACCAAGTCGAACAGGTTAGCACAAAGGGTTGTGACGTTGGCTTAGGGTTAAGGTGGGATACATTTAGGAATGTGGAGCTAAGTAGAGGACATCAAGTGACCCTAAACAAAACACCCACAAACATCTCATGATAAACCAATGTAAACTATATCCACAACCATCAATAACCCAATAATCTCATGAAGGCACAAATGGTCTCTATCATAAAACACCAAAAACATGAAATCTCATAAACACAAGTATCTCCAAGCTCATCTCCCAATAAAACATTGACCTTCTCACTCACATGAATATGAATGTGTAAAATCTCAATGAAAAACAAGAGAAAGGTCACCTCAAACATAGAATATGTATGGATAAAAACAATGAACGCACTAGAGGAAAAGGGAGAAGTAATAAGAGCTTGACATGAAATGGATAGAGTCATATAAAACCAACTACCAACAACATAACCAATAACCCACTAAATCACTGTAGCACACAACAAACCCCATCATCACAAAGCTATCCTCTAGGTAAGAAGAGGGAACAATTTGGCTCATGTGGAGGCTAAATAATGTGGCTACAAAAGAATAGGGAAAGGCAAAAACTTGGCTTATCCTAAAGTCAATTGCGTTCAAGGTAGGTTATTTGGCTATGTAGTTAAATTCTAGCAAACGTGTTATCATCCCTGGTCTCAAGAAAAGCCGACTACGTTGGAGAAGAACCGACACAAAACTTAGATCCCCTAACTAGCACTCACAATGAATGGAACTCGCAAGGAGTCCAAGAAGGTTCAATCCTTACAGGCTAGTCGAAATGCGCCTCTAGAGGTAGACAACCAAGCCACCAACCAAGCAAACCCCAATTCCCCCTAGCTATGTGGAAAACAGTCAGACTCTAGGTCCCAAAACAGGCACAAGGCTAAGGAAATATGAGTTTGCATAGGGACATGAAATGTGCACAACAGAAGCTTGCATGCTAGACTCACAACTCAACCATTTATTGAAAGCAAGGATAAAACACAACTATACACCCTAAACATGAAACTATACAAGCTATATGAAATAGAAACTCAACCAACTAAACATGCAAAAAACTAAAAGAAAAATTAAACAATAGTTACAATAATGCAAATCTTTCGGGATTTTGAAAGCGCAAGCGCATCCTCCCCCAAGCTAGCTTAAGAGCCGTCTCGGTGATGGGGAAGGCGAAAGAAAAACCAAAAGACCGAAAGATAGGCATTATTGGAACTAAAGAGAACAAGGCAAACATCATGAAACAACAAACACCGGGTTATCTCCCGCAAGTACTTTTGTTTAACGTCGTTAAGTTCGACACAGCTAACCACCAGCTCAAGCAACAAATGAAAAGCTAGGGGAAGAAACCATACCTGAGCTAGGAGCGAACTCACTCCTAGCATCACCTCGCATCGGTGGCGGAGGTAAGCAATGTAAAACCGGGGTCACCCGGATGAAAACTCAAATATGGGGCTCCCCCAAGCTTAGGTGGAGCCATTTGCTTCTTTTTGTATTCTTTTCTTTTTCTTTTTCTCACCCGCTTCCTCTTGCGGGGTTGCTTGTCAATACCGTCAACCTCATCATCTATGTCGGAGTGCACAAGAACAAATTTCTCCTTCTCAACATCATCTTACTTCTTCTTTATCTCATCAAACTTCACCTCATCACAAGAAATCACCTCATCATCAATCATCTCGTCATCATGCATATGGACTTCAAGAACATCAAGCCCCCCAATCTTGTCACCTTGAGAGTCATCCACCAAATCAAGAGAGAAAAGTTTCTCGACCATGGGCACTTTTGAAGACTTAGCAAACCCAAAAACCCGTATAGTAATGGTCTCGGACTCACAATCAATTAGGGCACGCAAACTCTTCAATGCATCTCTCCCAAGTATGAGGGGAGTGTAGGGGTCTTCCACCATATCTAGAACAAAAAAGTCACAAGGGACAACAACGCTCCCCACTTGGATTGGAAGATCCTCAAACTCCCCACATGGTACTTTGACGCTCCGGTCGGCGAGTTTGATAGATTTCTTTGATGGCTTAAGCTCAAAAGTAAGGTGCTTGGCAATACTCATCAGCATGAGGCTAATAGAGGCCCCCAAATCGGCAAGTGCTCCTTTAGGGTTTTGGTTCCCAAGAGTGACGGGGAGCACAAACGGTCCTCTAACCTTTTCCTTCTTAGCCCAAGTGCCTTGAACAATGGCACTAACTTGCTTCGGTAAATTGACTACCTCACTTTCAAGCCGCTTTTTGTCCCCCAAGAGAGACTTCAAGTACTTGGCATATTCAGGCATTTGCTCCATTGCCTCTAAGAACGGGATCTTCATTTCTAATCGCTTCATATGCTCAAGAAACTTAAGAAATTTGGCTTGCATTTGCTTCTCCACCGCTCTATATGGGAAAGGAAGCGGTGGGCCATGTAAACGCTCGCGAGCTCGCCACTCTTGGATTTCTTTCCAATTATCCTCTTGCTCCAACTTCTTCTTCTCTTTTTCATTTACTTTATTTCTCTTCTCAACCTTATCATCTTTCTTTTCTTCAAACTCTTTCTCAAAAACTTCTCCTTCTTCCCCTCCCCCAAGCTCGTGCTCAACATCTTCTTGCAAATCACTACCCAAAGAAGGACCATCACCCAAATCATCACTTGGAGCTTCAATTGGACCCGGATAAGAAGTACCCGATCTAAGGAAGATCGCCTTGCACGTGTGGTGGTTGGGGTTTGATGGTTGGTTAGGAGGTGGAGGTTGGGTGGATGGGTTAGGTTGAGGGTTAGATGGGAATAACATTGGTGGAGGTAGTTGAGCTAGTTGTGCAAGTTGGGTCTCCAATTGCTTTTGTTGGGTTTGAAGTTGTGCCATTTGAGAAATCAAGGTTTGATTGAGTTGGGCTAAGGTACTCAATTGGGTAGCCATGAAGTCTTGGTTGGGAGTGGGGTTTGGAAGTGGTTGAGTGGTTGGGTATGATTGGTTGGGGTTGGGTCGTGGCACTTGTGGGTAAGGCTTATTTCCATTTGGCCTAGGAAAATTACCACCGGCTTGATTGTTGTATGAACCATAATTGTTGTAGCCTTGGTTGAAGTTTCCTTGACCATTGTTAGGATTGAAGGGGAGTCGGGAGGCCGGGTTGTTGAATAAGGTGTATTGAGTGTATCTTTGACCTTGGTTCCCATAACCCATAGCCGCTATATATTCGGGATTGAACCCATTCCCATCAAAGTTCGTTGCTCGGGCCCTTTCATAAGCACTTGACCCATACTCTACCGATGCCACATGGTCCGGATTCAGTCCTCCACAATAAGATGTGTCATGATTAGTACCCCCACAAATACGACATGAAAAATGCTTGGCTTCACTAGCGGCGGAGACATTAGAGCTTCCTTGGGCTAACTTAAGCTTGGACAATTTCTTGTCCATAACCGCTTCAATTTTTGCACCAATTGAATCAAGATTTGCACCATCGATCACGCCCCTTTGTTGTCTACTACCCCTTGCACCACCCCAATTGCTATTCTTGGCAACCTCTTCGATCATGGTTTTCACACGGTCGCATGGGATTTTTGAGAGTTGCCCACCAACCGCGGAGTCTAGGAGTGCCTTAGTCGAATCGTCAAGCCCATCATAGAAAAATGTATTCAAATGGTTCTCCCCATATTCATGATGGGGGCAAGCTCGGAGCATACCCTTAAATCTAGTCCATGCGGCACATGGGCTCTCATGTAGTGATGGAGTTTGGCTCTAAACACTTATACCAATCCTTGGCGTCCCCCGCTAGACCAACCGAAAAGAGGCATAACTTGACATAATCGGGGTGGTTTGGGCATTGGGGTATGAATCAACAAGTCTCCACGAATGCCTCCAAGTGTAAGAGAGGACATTCGTTCTTCAATCTACAAAATGGAGCTTCCTTTACCATTCTTGTGTTTTGTGGGTCTATTCGGAAGTTTGGTGGGGCATTCGGTAGCACCACGACCTCTTGAAATTCTCTTGGCCCCGGGGCCCCAAATTGCCCAAAGAGTGGTTGATTGTCGGCCATTGATGGAGGTGGGTTGGGTCTAGATGATTGACGTGGAGTAGGAGGAGGAGATCGTCTAGTGACCCTTTGTATCTCGGGATTATATGGAACAAGTTCAAGCTGGTAATTATTCAGGAATGCTTTTCTTGCGGCATTTCTCAGATGTGATGCATAAATATTCAATATGATTTTCGGTCATTGTTTCCAAATGATAGCCGTTTTGACGTACATCTTTGAAACTTATAAGATTTCGTCGATATTTACTCGAATATAAAGCATCATCAATTACTAGTTTTGTCCCATTTGGAAGTATTATTTGAGCCTTTCCATATCCTTCTATTAGTTTGGTAGTTCCAGAGATTGTGGTGACATCTGCTTTCACCATCTTCAACTCAGAAAGGTATGCTTTGTGCTTTAGGATAGAGTGAGTTGTTCCATTATCTAGGAGGCATTGATATTTGAACTTATTTTCAAACTGATCCATATCTTTATTAAATAAATAGACAATTAGTTAAAATAAAATTGCATTAACCTTGAATGATATTAATACATAAAAGAAAGAGTGCATATAAAAGAAAATACAATTAAATAAGCATCACAACATTGTTAAGAAAACTCAAATATCTTTGTCATATTCTTTTTCATTTTTATCGCCATCTAAATAGAAGTCTGAAAGGTCTAGATACTAGATTGGGCATTGACGTGCTTGCTTTATTATAAGGATCAACATTAGCCATTGAGGTGGTTGCTTTATTAAAGTTTGCTTCTACACCTTTTCCCTTTTTGTTTTGGGAAGCTAGATACAGATCCACCAAATGTTTGGCAATACGACATGTACGTGTCCAATGCCCTGTCATGCCACATCAGTGACAAATACTTTCGTTTCCTTCTTGATGGCTATTTTTATTATGATATCCAACATGTTTTTCCCTTCGATAATTATTATTGTAATTACTATTTTGACAATTTTGGGGAAAATGGCCTCTACCGGATTCGTGGAACTTTCTATCATGCCAATTAAAATTTCCACGACCTTGTCCTCGTCCTCTTTCTCGGAAAATTCTACGTCCTCTAACACGATTATTATAATTTCCACGGCCTTTATTTTCAACAGCATGTGCTTCAGGCACATGTGTTTTAGTAGAGGGTGTCTCGCGGATAGCTTGAGATCCAATAGGTCTCATAAAATTAATGTTTTAGACAAGATCATTATGTTGTTCAGCTAGTGAGAGTACTATACTCAGACCTGAATATCTTTTAAAATTTCTTTCCCTATATTGTTGCAGAATAATATTGGATGGATGAAAGGTAGATAATGTGAGTTCAATCATTTCTACATCAGTCACCGGGTGCTCACAATATTTCAACATTGATGCAATTCTATATAATGTTGAATTATACTCACTAAGAGTCTTAAAATCAGAAAATCTTAAGTTCTTCCACTTATGGCTAGCTTGTGGAAGAAGCACCCTTTTGCGGTGATCAAATCTTTCAACAAGAGAGTCCCAAAATGTTTTGGGATCTTTTATAAATAAATATTCAGATTTAAGGCTATCATGAATAATGATGCTTCAAGAGGACTAAGGCTTTGGCCTTTTCTTGATTCATAGCTACCTTTATTTTGGTAGCTTGAGTTCCATTTGTTGGATCCTTTTCTTTTATTTTCAATACAGTATGTTCAAATCCTTGAGCTTCTAAGTTCATGATGGCATCTTCTTTCCATTCTAGGAATTTTTGTCTGGTTAAGTCTAATGTGTTGAATAATCTTTTGGTAATCTCTTGTCATACTTGCTACATAATATATAATTGTGTTGTAAGTATATGATAATGCAATAATTTTCTATTTTCATAATAATAAACCATAAGAAAAATTATGATGTTTTAATTCCATGATATTCTCCCCCTTGATTTATTATTATGAATTTGTTGTAGATAATAAAGTTAGAATAAATCAAGAACAAGAGAAATATTAATAGTAATAATAAGAAAAATAAAAAAATAGATAAAATTAAAAACAATAAATGCTAAATAAGGTAAAAAAATAGCATATACATAATATATTGGTACAATTTATTATACAAAATGCACTAATAAACAAAAATATGACAAAAAAAATCATGTGCATTTTGTTTCTTCTTCTTCAAAATAAATTACTTCTTCATAATTATTATGATTCCTAATGCTACAAGAAAGGCCACTAAACTCATAATAAAAGAGATAAATAATTTGAGTTTGGCAAAATTTTCTTCAAATCTAAAGGTATGAGAAGAGAAAGAAGATGGGTTGTTTTTGTTGTGGGAGTACATTGTCGGTGGAAGGAGGAATGATGATGTAAAGAGTGAAGTTGAAAGGATAAGGGGTATGTGGTAAAAAAAAATTGGGGTAATCCGGTCTTATAGAGGATTATCCCAAATTGTATAATATACCGTATTGCTTATATATACTTAAAAAAATACGTTAAGTAAAAGGTAAAAAAAGGAAAAAGTGTGAAAAAGTACCTAATAAAATTTTGTTTTCCAAAAAAGTACCTAATAAAATTTTTTTTTTCCAAAAAATACCTAACAAAAATTAATTTTTTAAAAAGAGTACCAACTAACGGCTGGGGTTAACTTTTTCGTTAACTTTTTTTTGCTCATTTTTAAAAAAGTACCTAATAAATTTTTTTTTTCAAAAAAGCACCTAATAAAAAATTTGTTTTCCAATAAGTACCAAGAACACAACATAATTATCTAATACAAACAAAACATAATATATAACTCTAAGAACATCATCACACATCATCCAATACAAACACAACATAAGAACATCATCCAACACAAACCTAGAGCAAGGTAATGGTTGGTGTTAAGTTGACCGTTTATTAAAACATAATTTACTAGCTTGAATCCTGTGCCAAGCACCGATAATCAAAAAATATTTAAATGATCTCTCTAATATAAATAAAATTATTTTAAATTATTCTTATATTTGGTAAACATAATAAATATAGAGAAAATAATATTTGATGTGTGAGAAAAATTAAGTCTTTGCATTACATTAATTCTTTCAAATTTTAAAACTCTAAAAATAAACTTTGGGCTTGAATTATTTAAAATGAACTTGTAGAATGATCAATAACATAAATTTTGAGTTGTTGTCCAATTTTTTATTGCCATTTTTATAGAATGATATTTTGACCATACGTATATTGATTTCATATTGTTCAATTTTTTATTGTCATTTGAAATGTTAATTGATTTAAATAATAGGGCATTTAAGTTTAATTATTCTACTTACCTAATTTAGCTAAATGAAAATTTTTGGAGGGAAAACATTGAATATGAAAGCGACACGTGTCATACTGAAGAATGCATTTAGTATATAGTATAGAAGATTAGTACCTTTTGATACTTTTTAATAAAGGGTCAACTTAACACCAACTGTTACTTGCTCTAGGTTTGTGTTGGATGATTTTCTTATATTGTGTTTGTATTGGATGATGTGTGAACTTTTTTAAGGATGATGTTTTTAAAGTTATATATTATGTTGTGTTTGTATTGGATAATTATGTGTCTTGCAACGTTTAGTACTTGTTTGTCCCTTATTATCTTTATTTCTTTTATTACTTGAGGAGGGTTTAGTTTCAGTTGATGTTGTTGAAGCATTATTAGTTGGTTGTGTTGATGAATTATTTGTTGGTTGTACTGGTGAAATATTAGTCGATGGGACTAATGGATTATTAGTTGGTCGTATATCTGAATTGCGAGTTGGTGGTACTGGTGGAATATTAATCGGTGGGACTAGTGGATTATTAGTTGGTCGTATATCTGGATTACGAGTTGGTGGTACTGACGGACCATTATGTCGGAGCTGATATAAATCAGTCTGGGTTGGGTTTGTAGTGAAAGGTATGGAATTATGCTCAATTATAAAATATAAAAATGTGTTAGAAACACCTTGGATGATGATGTTGATACCATTTGATTGTTGGTACATTTTGTGGGTATCAATGAAAAAAAATGCTTAATTAGGTTTTTAAAATATTACCTTCTTGATTATTAAAGGTAGAGCTGGTGTTGATAACGTGTTAAAAAGTAGGGAGAATATAAGGAGAAAAGTATTATAAAGGGTTGATCTATATTTGTATATCTCAGTGTATTTCATTTATTTACAATACAATGCTTTTATAGGCACATTATAGTACTGTTCAATTACTATTTGCTAATACTGTAGAAGAAGATGCGTTGCATCTTTCAATGTATCAAAGAGATAAATTGCAAATATCAATGCATTCACAATCTTATCTATCTTTGTTAAAACTTAGAGAGATAAAGAGGAAGTAGAATGAGTAAAGTTAGAAGAAAGTGATGTTTTTACTCATTGGTGTAGTTTTTACAATGGTGAAGATCCATATTTATAGGCAAATTCTACCCATGCATTCACATTAAGGTAAATCCATTAATTACCTTTCACACTATATTTCAACATTTTACACTATATTTTAACAATCTTTTAACATTTTGACAATTTTTATAACAAGAGTAAAATGAACTTAGTTTTTTCACAATTCAAAAAAAAAAAACTTAGTTTTTTCAAATTTTGTTGCAAGTAAATGCCCAATTTTCTTAACTTCAAAAAAAAAAAATGCCCAATTTTCTTTCGTTCACCATCCAATCCATTCCTGGCTGTAAAGAATATTTTATTCCTTCTCTCATTCTTCTTTTCCTTGGGTCCCTTCTCGTTTTCTCATCGATCTGATCTTCTCCCCCCCTGCACTTAAAAATGCAGTAAATCCAATTTAAATCCTTATATTTACATACAAGTATTAATCAAATAGCTTTTTCGGTTCTGAAGCATTCCAATGGCGGGTCAAAATCAAGGAGGGAACTTGGATCAGTTTGAGGCATTTTTCAAAAGGGCAGATTTGGATCAAGATGGTCGTATTAGTGGTGCTGAAGCTGTTGCTTTCTTCCAGGGATCTGGTTTAACTAAACAAGTTCTTGCCCAGGTAATTGAATTATACTTCTACTTGTATTGATTTTTTCTGTTAACTAAGTTTTCTTTAGTTGATTATATTAGCAAATTTGTTGATGTTGTGAATTATGGTTGTGTACTTCTGGACTATTGGGCATGTGCAAACGCATGAGCGTAGTATCAATTATTAGTTTAAATTACATTTTCTTGCTTTTTTTTGTTTAATGCAAGATATTTCGTCTAGGGAATTTTCTTGTGGAGTTGGTTTTCCTATTTGTTTATTATATTGGACAATTTGGCATGGGAAGTTGGAGATGATATTTGATAACAAAGGTCAATCGGAGATAATTTGCATACATTTTATGGTGTTAGAGCAATGAAATGGAATCCATCCTACAGTTGTCTTAAGCTTAAGCTGGTGAGGAAACTAGTAGAAACTATTATGGATTAGTTACTGATGTGCTAGTTCATTTTGTCACAGATATGGACGTATGCTGATCAGAAGCGTGCTGGTTTTCTTGGCCGGCAAGAGTTTTTTAATGCTCTAAAGCTGGTTACTGTGGCACAGACTAAACGAGAACTGACACCAGAGATTGTCAAGTCAGCACTCTATGGACCAGCTTCATCCAAAATCCCTCCTCCACAAATAAATCTTCAACCCTCTGCTACAGTACAGACACCTTCCATATCTGGTCGTCCTGCAATGCAGATGGGTGGTATGACGCCTACAGTGTCACAAAATCTTGGTTATAGAGGACCTTCACCTCCTAGCCAGAACATACAACAGCAATATTTCCCTTCTCCAGGGAACCAATCAATGAGGCCCTCCCAAGGTCTGCCTACTAATTCAGCTTCACTTCCTGGTCAAAGTGGTCTGGTTATTTCAATTTCGGGTGCTTCACCTTCTGTTCTTCCAAACTCTGGCATGTCAGTTTCTAGTCGTCCAAGCTTAGGCATGTCAACTCCTGGTCAACCAGGCTCAGGCTTGTTTAGCACTGGCCTTACAAGCTCAGGCATGGCAGGACCCAATGTTCTAAGTTCTGGGATGTCTGCCTCTGTTTCAAGTTTAGGAATGTCGTCTCCTGCTCTTCCGAACACTGGTACGTCCACAAATTGGATGGGTGGAAATATTGGTGGAGCTCCATATGGGCTGGAATCTCAAGTTTCTAACAAGGGGACTGCTCCATCTACTCCTCAAAATATGCTGAATAACAACTTTAAAGCAACTACTCCTACTGTTGGTTTTTCTTCCAATACAGTTACTGGAGGTGATCCGTTTGCTACTTTTTCAATGACAAAACCAGGTGTTTCTCCAACAACATCTCTACCTCCCGCCTCAGCTATTGTTCCTGTATCTGCTTCACCTCCAGCGTCCTCTGTTCCTTCTTCGACAGTTGTTTCTGTATCATCTGCAACTCAGCCTCCATTAAGATCGGGTTCTCTTGATTCGTTGCAGAATGCCTTTGTGAAGCCCGCTTTGGGTAGTCAGCCACTACAGGCGTATACTATCGCTAATTCATCACAATCAGTACATCAAGCCACTTCCTCCGGTGTTCCACCTCAAGTTTCACCTGGATCTGATAATTCTGCTGTTGGTAAATCTCAAACACCATGGCCAAAGATGACAACTCCTGGTATACAAAAATATACTAAAGTATTTATAGAGGTGGACACTGATAGAGATGGAAAAATCACGGGTGAGCAAGCACGCAATTTGTTTCTAAGCTGGAGACTTCCACGAGGTGCGTAGTTGTTTCTTTTATAATTCCGACTTCAATGGTTGGTTTTTAGAATTCATACATAGTGACAGATCATGCTCAAATTGGATGTTATATTGAAGAATGAAGTCTCGTAAATACATTTTATACAATGTCAATACACCATCTTTAGTTATAATTCTTTGTTCGAGAAACTTATGGACAAAAGCAAAGGTATCAACTATCAAGTTAAAGTATCAATTATTTTTGATGACTCGACTTTTTTGTGTGATCATATTTGGATTTTTTGTTGCCTTTGATTTTGATCATCTTTTGTCCTTGCTAGTTTTTGTAGATCATGAATTCTTCTCTTGGTAGAGGGTCTTATTGCGTAATGTTTAGTTTGGGTTGTTTTGTTAGCATTTTAGTTGTGTATGCTTGACCCTAGCCCTTGTTTGGTTTATGGTTGAGGACTAAAGGTTAAAACACTTTGTATTTTTTAGTACATTATTTTTTTGATACCAAAATCCCTATGACAATTATATGGGTTTGAGATGGAATCTTTTTCATGATGAATGTTGTAAGCATGGTGCAAAATATTGGACGTTATAGAACTGAACGAGCGATCTATAACGGTTTTGAAGACTACCATTCCGATTTCTCGCGAATTGTGACGCTGTATGAAAAAACGGTGCGTCAACGCGCTTAACGACCGATTCCACCGCTTCTTACTGGCCAAATTAGATCCCGGGCGAGTTTCTTACCCGCAAAAATGGAAATGGAGAAGAAGAGCCGATACAAGCTATCTTATTAGTGAGGGAGAAAGATGGTTTAATAATTGGTTTTAGAAAAATCAGAGTAGGTATAGGCACATAGCCATATGGGGATAATGATTTTTTTCTCTGCACACTTATGACTTACCTTTGATTGTCCACAATACAATTGTTGTTTTATTTTTGTTTCCTTATGGTATGTTTGGAAATTTGGAATTCATTTTCAAATCTTGAATTGGGCCAAATACTATGTTTGGCAAATCTTGAATTTGAAATGTGAAATTGGGTCAATTCCATAGACTTGCAATAGCAATGTAAACTTGGTCAAATATTAAAATTTGGAAATTCTAAGTATATAGGTGTCCTTTACAATTCTTGAATTTGAATATCAAAATTAAATTCCCCCTTTTCAAATGAATTCTATGTTGCCAAACGCTACCTTATAGTTTTTTTAAACTTTTAATACTGATTCTTGTAAGTTGAGCCAAACAAAATACTCTTTTTATCCATTATGACCGTTCAAATATTAAATAAGTAATAGTAAAATTACTTCAATTGTACTTAATTAATTTAATTTTTATTTTTTGATATTAAATATTTCATTTAAAAGTTGCAATAAAAGACTTTATTTAATGATTACACAATTACAACAACACTAAAAACCAATTATTTATAAAACACTATAAACAATTTTTCTCTTATATCGCGATTCGTTCCATGATAAGCGTTCTTTTTTCGATACCGCGACACGTGATCGCGACCGCATTTTTGCACCATGGTTGTGAGTAATGAACTTGGGAAAGTCGTAGCATTGGATATTAACTATTGAACATTAAGTTTTTTGATTAATTTTGCGAAGTTGGATTATCAAGTTCTTTATATGATATATGAGTAGACCTTAATATCTTAAATCTGGAGATAATACCTAATATAAGTGTGTAGATGGACTCAATTCATTAATTAGATTCAAATGTAATTATGTTTCTATGTGGCTCAAGATTGTGAATGTAAGTGGCTTTGTGGTGATATATGGGTTGCGATAGGTTAGCCATGTTCGGTATAGCTACAGGACTGTTCATTTCAATTTGATCTTGATGTTAGGTTTTTCTTATTCATGATTTGTAGGTTTTGGATTTGCATTGGCCCATTAAGTTGAGAATCTTTGTTTCAGTGCAAGATAGAGATATAGCTAGAATATTACGATCATGTGATGGAGATGGAGATGGAGATGGAAAGGGTGGTGATGGACTTGAGGATAAGGGAACAATAAAATATTTACTAAATAGGGAATTATCGCTTACACTTTTCATTCAAATTTTCTCCATTGGGGGAGCCTTATAGGTTTTAAGTGCATTTGTGATTATCATTAGAACTTTTTCTCTTTATAGTGAGAATTTTAATATTCTAGTAGTGGGTGCTTTGTTCTTTATTAAGTTGTCATTTTTGACCACCTGGTAGCATTAAGTTAATTTTTTTTATCAACTAATAGCCATCTACTAGAGAAAAAAGTGGGCCAAATAGCCGAATGTTAATGAAAAAGCTATCAAAAGCACCCTTTAAGTTTAATCCAAACCAAAAGCCAACAAAAAAGCTTTTAAAAAAGTCATTTGCCAAACACATCCGTGATAAGATGATGAGATTGTATAAAAGGAAATGACAAGATATTATTTGTAAACCAATGGGAACAAAGCCATGCGTCAATCACCATATCACTCATAGCCAATCTACACCTCAAGCATCATTTTCCTTCTAAAGAGGTTATTAACTTAATATGAAATTTAACTTGTTAGTTAAGCTTTAAGAGGAGCAGCGACGCAAGGCGCATGACCAATGTGCGGGCTTTTTGTATTTGAGGTGCACAATTTCGCGAAAAAGCTCCAACATCATTTTTAAAACATATTTAATACTTAACAATATGAAATTCATATTATAATAACATATAAGTAAGATAAACACTACTTTAGCACATAATATCATATAATAAGTCGATAATATATTCATGAGTTGACAAAAGAAATAAAAACTAAAGCAAAAACAAAGGTGAAATCAACAAACAATGATTCTTGATACTTGAAATGTTTTTGCAGCACACTTGAAAAGAAATAAAATATAAATTAGTATCATTGTCCTCATAAGCATCTTCACCATCTTTTATATAGTTCTCATCATCACTAATATATCCTCTTCTTCCTCATCATCATCTTCCACTAAACAAATTTAAAAAAAGAAGCAACAAATACAATAGAATTAAACGAAGCAACAATCTTTACTCTTTTATAAAATAAATCAAAACAAGAGAAGAGGGAAACATGGAGGAATGGCCAAAAGAGACGGAAGCAAGATAGAAGAAACCAAGACTGAAGGATACTTTGAAGAGCCTCAAAAGATGGATAGGTGAAATTACCTCTTTTCTCAAGCCATTTTTCTTGCACACCTATAGTAAGTTGTGTCTACCGACTACTAGGACATACAAAGTGGCTTTTTTTTGTGATTGCGTGGCAATTTGGATGCCATTTATAGTTTTCTATGGCATGTGTTTATCCAGTGAGTTAGTCTTATAGTCTTTGGGTCTCATGACCTATTTCGGTCCCCGCTTATAATTCCCTGAAACTCTTAAATTCTTCCTATAGGTTACAAGAGGGACATTTGGATAGTTAGCATTATTCAAGTTATATTCAAGTCAAAATTTTCACATAGTCTAGAACATGTTTTGTCTAACGGGATATACTAACCTTTGGATTGGGGATGTTGGACATATCTTTGCCCGACTCAGATTCTCTAAATTTTTTCCAATGCTACCTATAGGTCAGTGGAGAGATATTTGGGTAGGTAGGACACTATTATTCAAGCCAAACTGTGATGAATTGGGTCAAAGGGTCCTAGGGCATTATTAACATTTTATTGTCAGTTAGTATTTGTATTTTGTTAGTTAGAATATTGTATTTTAGTATTTGTTTGTTGGGCTTAGGTATATAGAGCCAGCCTTGTAATGTTTATGGAGTTTTTGGGATATATTGGAATTAGAGAAATAACAAAGGAGTCTGGGCAAACTCGAATTTCTCCACAAACTATCTCATTTTGGTTATGGGTCTTGGCTGGTCTATTACACAAACTCGCTACACAACTCAAAATAACTTGATGAACCTATGTGCCTAGGACAACTTATCAAACGCCTTTCCAAAGACTTTGTTCCGTAGATGTGGTCTTTTATTAACACTCCGGCCCATGGTGACCCAAATATGAAGTGCAATACTCAAAAAGAGACTAATAATGAGGTCATTATAGAATAAAAAGTTGCTACCTATTTAATCTTTCCAGTGTGAGCTGCCTTGGGTTGAATTTTAGGGTTGGAAAATTTCAAAAAGAGAATTTTAAGGACATCCACACACCTTTATTTGATGGATTGGAATGGGGCATTGATGGTGCATGATAAGAAGATAAGATTTACTGAGATGCATATGCTGAGATGGATTTGTAGTATCACTCTTAACCGTTGAAGTCCGCGATTAAATATCCTTTGATTAGAAAATCAAGAAGTGAAGCATTGTAGCAGCTAAAAACTTAGAACACTGAGCTATGATGGAACTATTCCCTGTATTATAATTTGTAGCCATGTACAAAAAAGCCTTTGAATTTAATCTTAGAAGTCTAGGATAAAATGTTGCTTCCAATCATCCAATGTATTTGATTATTTTATTAAAGATTATTTTATGATGGCATAACCTTAATTACAAAAATAGAAACGTCTTAAATAATATATTTTGAGCTGCTTCAATGAGAAATTCATCCCCTGGTAGTTTCTATTCATCTTCCAAAGTTCTTGGCTGTCAACACATGTTCAGAGATGTCTAGAATTTGTGTTGAGCTGCAGTATGATAATCACAGGAGAAAATAAGGTGCTTGATAGTTGATACTCATCAATCATCAACTTTGTAGAAGGACGGACTGGGATTTAATCTTCTCAATTAATCTCTAGATATTTTTTTACTTGGGATTTTGTATTGGGTGTGTGCGAAATATGTCAATAGGGGAAGTTAGCAAATGTGTGTTAGGCTCTTAAGTTGCTGGCTTGATTGATCTGTGTATAATCAATATGATGTTGACTGTTATTTTATCCATTATTTAAAAGAAGCAATTTTGTGATTTTTTATATGCTTTGCTCATTCTTCTTTTCGATTTTGTCTCAGAGGTGTTAAAGCAGGTGTGGGACTTAGCTGACCAGGATAACGACAGCATGCTTTCATTGCGAGAGTTCTGCATAGCTCTGTACTTGATGGAGTGTTATAGAGAAGGGCAGGCCCTCCCACCTTCACTTCCTAATAGTCTAATGGTCGATGAAACTCTCATGCGTATGACAGGCCTTCCAAATTCATCGCATGGAAGTAATGCAGCATGGGGAACACCTTCTGGTACTGGTATGGTTAACATTATAATTCAAGCCTTCCGTATTTTCTTTCTTTGTACCATGTTTTTCTTAGTTCAATTTTTATTTTCTTCGAAATTAGGTTACAGGTCTGTTCAGGGTATCCCGGGTGCACAACCATTGGGGCCTGCTGCTGGTTTGAGGCCAGCAATGCAGCCAACTTCTCAGCCTGGTGCAACAACAAAACTCCAACAAACAAAGTCTAGAACATCTGTATTAGATAAATCCCAAGACTACCAGCTCGGTGGCAACGAAAATAATTTGTCACAGTCGAGTGTTCCAGAGATGAATGATGCAGAAAACAAGGTATTGACCTTTGAACATGAAATTTACATTGAAAAAATTAAGTGGTAATAATTTAATAATTATTATATCTTGCTGTCATGTGTGGCTTCCTTGGAGGACTCCGTCCTATGTAGTAATATATGCAAGTGCAAAAGAAGCATCCCTCTTTGAGAGAACATTTGAGGAATTTTTCTATGCTGGCAATAGGTTTACCTTGACGCTAGATTTCTGTTTGCTTTGCTTTTGAATGAAGATCTTGCATTCTTTTTTTTTTTTTTTTAATGATAATAGGGCTTAAGGACTATCAGCATTACCTTTTGCTGGCTAGTGCTGAACCTGTTGTGGGGAACTTTTGGCCCTTGATAGAGCTTGGGAGTTTAATCTAGCTTGTTACTTGAGTAAGGGGTAGGACCTTTAGGGTTTCCGTGAACATTCACAAGCTAGGTTCTTTTACATGTATCTCGAAGACCCTCATTTTTGCTACTCATTGTCTGCATGCGTGATGAGGAATTGCTTATATGTTTTTTGTAGGCTGACCACCAGTTCACTGAATTTCCTACCTTTAGAAAATCAGATGTAGATTTGCATGTATCAAATATCAGTTTAAGTTTAGCAAGGATACCAAATTGCCTGAATATGCAATCTGGAACCCTAAAAATGTCGATTTCTATTCTCTACACAATGGGTTTTATGTTCCTTAATGGAGGCCAATGTAACACGATTCGTGATTCGGTTTGATTCGATGTACGGATTCGGATTCGCGATTCGCTAGTCGCATATTAGTTGTTCGTTCGCTTAAGTTGTTTGGTTCAAATTTTAGCTATTATTTAACATAATCGTAAAAAATATAAGTAGTCATGACATTAATTTAATTTAATTGCATTGTTTATAAATAAAATGATGTGATTGTAAAAAAATAGGTGACTAAATGATGGAAAAAAAAAAGTTAAAATGGGATAGCCCTCTAATCAAATGATAAGAAAGAAAAAAAAAGAAAAAAATATAAAGAAAAGGTAAAAAAAAGTAGTCAGGTAACTTTTAAATGGGCTTAGCCCACTTATCAAATAAAGGAGGGCTTCTAAAATAATAATACTTAATTAAGTATGCAAAGGTTCACACCTTTTAATAAAGTAGAGCAAAACTTGTCAAAAATTACTCCTAGGACCTAGAACTAATAATGAATTCCTCATTTCCAACGGGGAAAAAAAATACTAAAAGACTAAATGAGTTGCAGAAGCTTGAAACAAGCTTTAATGGCGGAAATATTGTCTTCAATTTGTCTATCTTCTTCAATCTTCTAGTCTGATTCATCAAGTAAGGTTTTTATACTTTTATATTTAGATTTCTTCTTCATGCTGCCCTCTTTTATCAGTTAAGCTGATCGGAAACTAGTTCGCTCCCACCGGCGATCCAACCGGCGAACGAACTCCGATTCGATCCGGGCGAACCATATCGTGATTCGTCGGTAAAACCACTGAATCATGTGACACTGGTGGAGGCTGATAGCACTGAGACATAGGAGTTAGTGTCTTTTTCTAGCGATCATCAAGACTAGCAATGGCTAAACAAATTATACGTTATGGGTTTAAGGTGTTGCTAACTATTTTTTATTTGTTAATGTCTTCCTTTATGATACATTCTTCTTCTACAATTTGTTTTCCCCAAGTCCTAACAGAAGAACTGTGAAGTATTAATTATTAATTTTTATTTATGTTTTTTTAATTTTAGCTAGAATTCAGCTGTGTGAGGGAATTTTTGGTTGTGTCTGCTGTTTGCATATAAATTTTAGCAATTAAAAAGAGATACATTTTGAAAATCCGAGCTGTGAGCTTTGTAAAAGTCCTAAGAATTGAATTCATTGTGCCAACTCAACTGTCTACTTGTAGAAATCTTTCCAGCTATTATACTTCATAATACAACTCAACATTAATAATGTAGCCCTTTCCAAGGACATATTCCGCGCTCATAATGTCTTCTAAGTCAAATTTAAATTATATGGAGATTAGACTGGCTTTCCGATTTTATTTTAAAGAATCATTTGCAAACTATAGCTTTAAAGTTTTGGGGTTTTACGAACTACTACGATACAACCTCGAAGTTTTATTTTTTGCGAATTACAACCTTCAACTTACTAAGCCATCAGATTCTGATGAATTTGTCGCAAAATACCCTTTGATAAGGTACTTTGAGAATAATTCACTGAAATCCGGTGAGTTGGCTGCAATGGTGTTCACTTAGGTAAGTTGAAGGCTGTAATTCGCAAAAATAAAACTGAGGCAATAATTCACAAGAGCCCTAAACTTGAAGGCTGTAGTTTGCAAATGATTCTATTTTGAAATTACATAAATTCTGGGAAAACATGATGTCCATGGTTAAGAAGAGGTTCTAGCTTCCATCTAGTAAAGGCTTGGGAGTAAAAGAAGGAAGATATATATATGATATGTATTTGGAGACAAGTAACCATTTTGCATAAGTCATGTATCTATTGCAACTACATTTGTGTTTATAAGCTAGAAAGGTTCCAGTTATTTGTGCGCAATAATTCTTTTGGTTGTTTACATATGCCTTTGGAATTCTGGTCATACTTATTTTGTTACTATACTTTTCTGCTTTCCATAGTATTTTCAACAACACTTATTAGATCTCTCTAACTACTAATACAATAATTTAAGGTTGAAAAGGTAGAGAAGGTAATTCTGGATTCTAGGGAAAAGCTGGAGTACTACCGTACAAAAATGCAAGAACTTGTGTTTTTTGATATTTTCAATTTTGCATAGTTTCAAAACATTTTATTTTCTTAGCTCACTTGATGATGGATGTAGCCGATCCCAATCTTTTGGGATTAAGGCTTTGACATTATGTTGTTGTGCACTTTACAATTGATATTCATCCGCACTGTAATATGTGTGGCAAATTCTGCTTCTTGGCTAAGAACGTGTTCGAATGCGAATTATCATGTTGTGTGGTAGATTTTTTCATGGCCGGGCTAGACCAATGCGCCTTGGAAAAAGCAAGCCGACTTGGACAATATTTTTATATAAAAATTTAAATTCAGATGGGTAATACTAATACCCGCCCACTCGGATAAATGGGCGGGTAAAGACACAAAAAGTAACGTCACAAGAACTTAGACTCTGAATTCATAGTCATATTACTTTGAAAGCCTAATAGTATGGACTTTAAAGGTTTTACTTTTAACTTTAAAGCGCCAAAACTTAAGTCTAAAAGGCACTAGGCATTACTTAGTAGTCGTATTTCACAATTTAGGCAATGCATTGTATTATGTTCATTGGTGTTAAGACTTAAACTTAGACTTTGTATCGTGATTAAATTTCTTATTGGAATATTTGTTTGAATTTTTTAAGTTAGTGTTTTTGTTTTTTTTTATTTGTCACGCACATAGACCCCAGGTTTCGCCCATAAAAAAATAGGGCGTGTAGTGGCGAAACAATTAGGTCCGCAATGGTGGCCAGACTTTTTAAATTTGAGCCAATGGTCAAATTATTACTACCTGCCCAAACTCAACCATGAAACACTTCTATCGTATGATGTGATTGATGGGTAGAATTAGAGCCCTTGTTATTAATGCTCATTAGTTTAGTTCTTGATCAATCATTTGGCTCACTAAGATCCTATAGTAGGTAAAAACTGTTGTTTGAACCTAGCTAAACCACCCTTTGTCCTCGCCTATTGTAGAGAAGTAAGCACAACAATGACATTCAATTACCCATCTACTATTAAGGGATCCCTAGGAGGGGTTTGGGGGGTCAGATGTACGCAACCTTATCCTTATTTGTGATAACAAAGGTTATTGGCTTGCTTCCAATTGACCCACGTAGAAGGTTTAAGAACAATGGAAAAAAAACCATCAAAGTCTTTTTTGGCATAATATAGCAATGATGATTGTGGTAATTATGGAATGTGCACATAATTCAGGTAGGAAGATTGGGGAAGAATCATAGTGCAAAAATACATTTTAGTCATGGTTGCATTATTGGTTCCAAAATGGATTTTATAGCTAATGTGGAGTCTTACCCTATATCTTTGTTGCCTTAAGCTTGTGAACCTTTACAATATTGTCTTGTGATATGGCAATATATCACACTAACATCATGCTGGATTAATGGTATCATATATGCATATCGAAAAGCTTGAGCTAGAATGGAATTCAATGAGTTTAACCCATTCCATTATTTAAAATAATTACTTTTCCCTCTAAGGAGCATCTTCTTTTTTGCCATTATAATTAGATTAAGTATGAAAATCTCTTTTTCTCTCTCAGATAATGACTAAGAGAGTTTATTCCAATGTTGGGTTTTGTGAACCTTTTGGGAAGGGAGACCACATGTTAGTAATAAAAATCCGATTGTTGCCCATCAAAGGCCTTATCAACTGTTTTAAATAGAAGTTTATATATCAAGAAAATTGTACAAGAAAAACTCTTGAAATGTTGTTGCAACGATGTGTGTGAGCTCGATGACCCGAGATTATATACAAGGTTGAAAATCGAGATATGTAATGATAGAATGCGGGGATTGAAAGGTTGTCTTTATAAATTGATTTTTGTGTTGTTTTTGATATTTTGAAGAACGTGTATGATGAATTTGGGGATGGCTTAGAATATGAGCGAATGTTAGGTAGTAATCTTAGTGCAAAAACAAGGCTACATCACCGTATTGCAACATCACCGTGTTGCGACTGTATTACAAAAATTTTTGAGTTTACAACAGCCGAAATATAGGTTGCATTGACTACTAGATCATTCGTATTGGCGTTGAAATACGTTTTGCGTCCATTACCACGACCGTGATTGACACCGTATTTTATATATATTTTCTTCCTATAGATTCATCACAAGTAAATATAAGTTTGGAGATGTTTATTGAAAAGTTAAAAGATAGTTTGCGCGCTTTGTGTTGACATTGATACTCACAATAATGTTAATACAAAGGCGTCTAAGATCACAAGTGAGGCAAAAATTCACTAAGCGTAGAGACTTTCTAATTTGATTTTCCATGCCAAGCATAAACAACATAAAAGTTTTGAACAAAAGTTTGATTTTTCATATTATCATTCAACACTCTAAATGAACTACAATATAACTATTTATTGTAGTACAAAGCGTAACGTAAAAATGCAGTAACGGTCACAGTTGCGGCAACAAAATAGCGATGTAGTAACACGACTGATGTGCTTGCGGTAACACTGAAATGTTAATCAAATCATTAGATATCCATTGATATGGCCCGTAACACATTTTTTTACATCTTTATAGCGTGGGAAATCTCGGTTCGTTTGTTTTGAAAAAACTTTACAACGTGGTCGATGTTAATATCTCTAATTATGCATAATTTAAACTATAAAAAGTTAATAATAATATAATTTACATTGAAATCAATCAAACAAGATTCCATTTGGCTATGTTTCAACTTATATGTTAAGAATAAGATGTTAAAAGTGAGCAATGAATAGTATTCATAAGAAAATAGAAGACATATGGTGATTAAGAGGGATTATATTTTACTGCGAAAAATAACAAGCAAATAAAGATAGATTGCTCTCATGCTGTTTAATTCGATATAGATTATCTTGACCCCAAATTATTAACTCCTTAGTTTCCAAGAACACTGAAAGTATCAAGTTTTCACCAGTGTGGACGAATTTTGTTGCTCAATCCCGAAAGAATTAAAGAAAACAAAGGCAAGACAAAAAATTCTAAGTTTTTTGATAAACGTTCTATGAATTTTATGATGCAAATGATGTCCTTATATAGGACTGCAAAACAGAAATGAAAAGTAAATAAAAAATATGTAAAGTGGGCTTAACACATTCAAACAGTGATAGTGAGTTAGAAAGCTATTAGGTCCGCTTTTGGATGTTTGAAAATTTTCGCCTAGCAAGCATGTGATTTAAACATAGAGTTTAAATAATTTCTAGGCCAAATATCCTATTGGTACCTTTAACTGATACTAAAATGTGAGAGTGGGTTGTGGCTGATTTTTGCCTACTCATAGCTCTGGTCCAAACCGTCAGCAAATATTATTTATTCATCTTCATGCTTAAAGTTTCTCTTCCTTGATTTACGTTCATGCTTAAAATCTCTCTTCCATCTGTGCAGGATCAGCATGGTGATCGTTTGTTTGAATCTGGTGGGTTTGGCTTAAGCCCCAGGATGGATTCCCCCCAAGGTGACAAAACTTACAATAAAAGAAGCCCATTCAATTTTGCCGACTCAGTACCAGGAACACCATCCTTCTCAAACTCGAGGAACTCTCCAAGATACAGCGAGGCTGGGGACAATTTCTTTGATAATTACTCGAGATTTGATTCTTTCAGCATGAATGAAAGCAGCCGATTTTCTCCACCACGCGAAAATTTTACAAGGTTTGACTCCATAAGCAGCAATAGAAGTGGTTTGGGTGAACATAGTCGAGGTTTTAATTCATTTGATGAGGCAGACCCATTTGGATCCTCTGGGGCATTTAAAGTCTCTTCTGAAAATCCCAAGAAAAGTACAGATAACTGGAGTTCGTTTTAGCTCATCGCTTGTGAGCCTACGATCAAGCCTTCTACTTTGCGACTATTTTAAGTAATATGAAGTATATTGTAACCAATTTTGCGTGTTTGTATAGAAATCATATTATTGTTATTATTGTTTGGTCTGGTGTTGTATCTTCAGTTGGAACTGCATGTATGTAATTGTAAGTGTTTTTATTTGTGCCCCTTTCTAAGAGTTGAGAGCTATAAGGGTTGAAACAAAAGAAACATTGTGATTGTGTTTGTAGATCATTATTCTATTTTTTGTGTTATGTATTATTCTCACTATTTCTTTATATTTTGATTCAAACATTTTTTCTATCTTTTGATATTAACTAGTGTGGGGCCGCGTGCTATGCACGCGGTCCCCCAAGCTACACTATCGAATTTTGTACTCCTATTTTATAAAGTTAATATGAATGAAAATATATTAGACGGTCTCTATTTGCTACAAAGGTGCAAAGGATAAAAGGTTGTTCAATAAAACAAATAACTCAAATGTAAATGTAAATTTCATGATTCAATTTAATATGTATTTGAAGAAATAATTAACTTAAGTATATCACGCGGTCACCCAAGATATCTATTTAAAGTCAGAATTTTAGTTTAAAGGGAATTAATTAACCGTACTCATATTGTATTGTATTAATTTTATAGTTTAGCTAAGTAGAATTGAAATTGTTCACAATAACGTAATCTTATCATGATTTTAATGTATACTTACAATGTTGGTGGTCCAACTAAAATCACATCTACATCTACAAATTTAATGTACAATAGCATTATAAATTACAAAACATAAAAACAAAAGTTTTCTAAGATAATTCGTAATCCATATGAAAGTAAAAAAAATACAGCATATAAATCTACTACTATATCGATGATATTATGCTGGTAAAAAAACTAATTCATTGAACTCAAGAAACTTGTTTTATCCAAAACCTTTTTCCAATTCTTTATCCTTTCATTAGGAGCACGATACTGAATCCCTTCATTTTTAAGCATTAGGAATCCGAGACTTTTGTACCATCTCTTCTTTTTGCATGATCATAGATGTCAGCAATCATATGCGTATAAAACCATAAAACCTATCAACAAATTACACATTATATACTTCATTTGCCTGATACATTAAAGCACAAGCTGAATATAACTATAAAATCAAAAAAATAATAACTAATTTTGGTTGGTTGGTTGGTGAAGTCAAGTGCCGAACCACCCTTGATCAATAACAAAAAACAAGGAACAGACTATGAATTAAATGAGCATTAGGGAAAAATATTAACAAGTAAGAAGGGAACAAAGCAAAACTGCAATTCCTTGAAATACCCATCTGACCAAAAGTGTTCAATTAAATTTTATAGCAAGAGAGAGTGCTAATGCCTAATTGTGTAACAATATCAAGGCAATAAATCAAGGCATATCTGTAATCAACCAATCTGAGAAACGCCTCCTGCATATGATTAATCATCAAACAGAGCTTCCCTCACAAGCAGCCCTAACATATGTAGGATCACCATGAATTGATCCTTTCCCATCTGAATATTTGATACCAAATTTAGTAGCTAATTTCACATTCTCCCTCCAGTCTTCTTTTAAGTCCTGTCCAATTCACATAATCAAAATACAAAACTCAGAAAAAACAGCCAGATAAATCCCAAGCTAACAAACCCAATATTTCATCAAGAAAAAGTTCAAAATACAATCATAATGAGAAATAAACAGAAGACTGGAATCAAATACCAACAATTAGGAGAATACTAAAATTCATCACATGCCCAAAAATAACCATCATACAACCAGTTGAATCAACACACTATCCTCCTATGCGGAAGCATATGTGCATCTAAGGCAAGTTTAAGATTTGGTGAACCCTCCACTATGTCCTTAGCTGTCAAGTATTTTACTAAGTCATTTCCAGATCAAGAAGTACAACAAATTTTTTAGAAAATGATAGAAACTTTACATCATTAAAAATAATTGCAAACTTGTCACAAGTAAACATCTTGTCTTTCTCGAGGCAACTCTATCATTAAAATCTAATCAAGCGTACATGTTCATCAACTCGGATATTATCAATACAACAACTGATTCAATTTAAAAAAATAACTAACACATCGAATTTGAAATCCATATCAGAATGCTCATCCACTCTGATATTATCAATACAACAAAATATTCAATTTTAAAAAATAGAAACATATCGAATTTGAAATCCATATCAGCTCAAAAAAAACAAAACCTACTAACATAATCAAAAATAGATAATCATGGAAAAATAACTTAAGTATATCCGTTGAGCTGAGCAATATGAAAAAAACATGTAGCATAAGATTAGGTATAAGATCCCAAAAAATCCCAAAAATTATGACAAAAAAAAAAAAACCGGAAAAATAATTGGAAAAAAAAGAGAAAGTACGAGAACAAGTCGCAGGAAAATAAAACTATCTCACAATTAACCAGAGCAGCTAAAAAACAACCAAATTCATATTATCAGATGCAATTTACCTGTTATCCGGATGCCTTTTTGATGTCAAACTCTATGAACTTGAGATCCTCGAGATTTGCATAGGCCTGGGCTCTTTTATAGAGCTCGTTAACATGCTCTAACATTCATAATGGCCCATTCCAAGACGTACATGTGGCACAACGAAATTAGATTTCGCAACCTCACAAATACTCATGTCAACTTCTCAGCATCACCAAAAAGATGTATCACAGTCAGCAAATTTGAAAGCCTACAAGAGAACAAGAACCAAACTAAACACCATCAGAATATCAGATCTTCATAATTATCAATGAATATTTTATTTCTTGAATTACCTTCATCTTTTCATATGTCTTTGATGCTAACATATTTGCCAGCTTCAAATGAAACTAAACACCATCAGAATGTTAAAAATGAACTAACCTTCTCGAATGAAACCAATTCTACTTCATAATATTAACCACAATCAAACTAATAAATATGATTATAGGAGTTATAATGAACAAAAATATCAAAGCTAGAGGATGCTCAAGCAATTACAGTAAATCATGTGTGTAAATAGGACTTGCTATTTGCAAAAACCCATACTAAACTATGAACCAAATTCAACCATTTTTGCTTTTCTAGAAGCTACCGCAATAATTTCACCATGAATACAAAAAACCCTAAACTCAAGTTAAAAAAAATCAAAATTGAAATTATTCAATGAATAAAACTAATAAATGTAGTAAACCAAAACAAACAAACAAATTTTACAATCCCTGGAGAGATAGTTCACTAATAGACCGAGGGATAAGTAATTCGACTCAATCACATTCAGATTATGAATGTTAGGAATCCATATTATGCAAGGAGACATTGCTTGTGATAATTCGAATTGAAAGGTGATAGAAAATGGGTCTATTTTCGGCATCATATTATGAGTAAATTAGTAGATTATTATCAATTTCTCATCTGCAATTAAATTAGGAAAACCACTGAATTGACGAGTATGCAAAAAAAAAGGAAAAATCAATAAATGTGCAACTTTTATATAAGGAAAAGCCATAATATGTTCAAGTTGGGTAGCATTTATTTATATAAAAAAAGAACTAAATAAACCAAAAAAACTGACCCAATTTCAAGAACAATTAAGTTCTGAGCAAAATAAACCAAAATATAAGGAAAATCCATAAAATGTTCAATTTGGATAGCATTTCTTTATAAAAAAAAAACAAAATAATTAAAAAAAATTGACCCAATTTGACGAACCAGTAACCTCAATTCATCTGAGCAAAATAATCAAAAAAATTGACCCAATTTGAAGAAGAACTAACCTCAATTGAAGCACATCAAACAGCAAATTCATGCTCAAAAATCCACTAATTCGGTTGATGCAATTCAAGAAACATTTATTTTGCTTATACAAACTTCACTCTTGAGTATTTTTATACTTGGAAGATAGCCATGTTGTGACAAACCCACAATAAGATTTGTCTGTTTATTATACTCCTAGATTAAAAACCGTAAAAACCTAAGATTAAAAACGAAAATGTAAACCTAGATTAAAAACCAAAAAATTAAAATGAAAAGCTTAATAATGAAACTCAACAGAATATGGAGAAATCATAGTGCCAATTAAAAACACTAAAAAATAAAGTTGAAACCTACCTAAATAATGGAACTCACCACTTAAACTGATGGCGTCATCTCTTTCGCATGGTCTTATCTCCATTGCTGGCCAATTCGAAATCAAATATAATCCCAATGATTATGACCAACAGAAACCCCCAAATTTAATAATCGAATCAAAAGTGCATCATCAACAGAGTAAAAAGGATCGCTAGACAAATTCATGAAGAAATTTAACCCAAATTCCATTAGAAAAAGTACATAAAACTTACAGTAACAAAATCAAACCAAAAATTATCAAAAAGAACTTACTAGGAGATGAAGATGATTAGAAGTAAAAAGGGTAAGATTTTTGAAGTTGAAGTTTGGTTGATGGTGTATAGAGATGAAAAAAAGTAAGAGTAGAGAGTAGGAAGTAGGAAGAATAGGTTATTGTTCATTACTGTTCATTTTGTGAGAGCAAAATGAACAGTAACCCACCTTAGGGGTTTTTTATATTGTATAGATAGATATCCGATACATTTCAAAATTTTTATTTTTTTCATCTGAATTTCGATTACAATTTCACAAATTAAAATGTCAATTCCAAGAGTTAAAAGACCGATTCAAGGATTTGAAATTGACATTTTAAGTCATGAAATTTGATTGTTTTAAGACTTAAAAAGTCCATTTTAATATTTAAAAAACCAATTTTAAGACTACAAAATTAATTGCGGGACATTAAATTTTCATTTCCACTTTAAAATAGGATTTTTCAAACATTAAAGTTGATATCTTTGAAATTGACCTTTTAAGTCTTAAAAATTGCCTTTTAAAGTCTTGGATTTGTCTTTTTAAGTCTTAAAATTAGTGTGTCATTATATTTTTTAACCACTTATTGGGTCTGAGCCAATTGTACAGCTTAGGCCATCTCACAAGAGAGTAACTGTTATTTAAATTATTTTTTATTTTATTTGTCCTACTCATTTTGCATTATTTTCTTACTTAAAAATAGACACTACTTTCTTTCTCAACTAAAAGTTTAAACAATAAAGGTACGTTCACACTATTTTGGAGTAGTATGTTATATGAATATTGTAAAAAAAAAAAAAAACCAACCTTTGGTCGATGCGCGAAAAATACATCTCACTATTGTTTTTTTTTTAAATAAACCCACCTGCCACCGATTCGGTATAATTGCTGATAATAAACTCAACTATTGTTTATTCCTAATTCTTAATTTACAAAGAAGCTTTAAAGATGGTTTTAACAATAAGTCGGTTTATTTTTAGCAAATATACTTTATAGATGGGTTTATTTAAAAAAAAAATTAGGTGGATTATTTTCTGCGGATCAAGCAAAGATTGGCTTATTATTGACAATTTACCTTTTTTAATATTATACTCAAAAAGCAAAAGCAAAATTGAACCAGTGGTCCGACCCACCAAACCCGGGAGTTGAATCTGCTAGAACTGTTTCCTGAATCTTCAAGGAACCACCTGAAACTATAACCGAAACCCAACAATCCGAATTAGATTCTAGATTTTTGAAACTGCAATCGGATGGAACTAGAACAGAACCGGTCCAATCTTGACCATGGCCATCACAAAGTGTTGAAACTTGATAGTCAAATGAGACATATGTATTGATTTAAAGTGAGAGAAAGTGATAAAAAAACAATAGAATTAGAGTTGTTCATTCGAGTCATCGGGTTAATTTCTAGTTACGTGTTTCGGGTCGGTATGGAATCGAGTTTTATGTCCATATTAATTTTTGCATTATTGTAAATCATTTTTGAAGTCCGGTCAAATCGGGTTCGGTTAAAAGGTCAGATAATTTCGAATCATTAAGTCTGTTTTAAACACATCTAAGTAGAATGAATAATGCATCACAAATTCACGTAACAGACGATCTCTTTGAGACACCATCTCTAATGGGAATGACCCAAAAAGGCAAATATAGAGTAAGTTTCTTGGCAGACATTAAAAATATTGTAAGTAGGCATTTAAAATATCGTAAGTAGGCATTTAGAATATCGTAAGTACTTAAGTACTTACTCGGTGGGCATTAAATATATAGTAAGTAGGCATTAAAGATATTTTAAATAGGCATTAAGAATATGGTAAATAGGCTAGCAGGCTATGTTTCTCGATAGGCATTAAGAATATTGTAAGTAGGCATTTTAAGTTCTATTTTAGTGGACCTTAAGTATATTGTAAGTAGGCATTAAAGATAATGTAAGTAGGTATTAAGGATATAGTAAGTGAACATTAAGGTTTAATGACCTGAGCCCGAGAGACGTCTCTCAGGAGACCGGTTGTATATACACTACAAATAAGCATTGCTTAGATATATTTCCTACACCAACAGCCCATAACCAGTGCCGTTCTTGACAATTTTTAGGCCCTAGACAAAAAACAAAAAGGGCCCTTAAATAAGTTAAGTTTCAATAATTTTTTCTCCAACTATGTTGTTTAGTGGTTATACACTTCACTAGAAAACCTAATGTTGAAAGTTTGATCTATGTAGAAGCTCCTTAAGCAAATACTAATTTTTAACTATAGGATTAACTCAAATTTCGGTCTCTTCTTGAGGTGGGCCCTAGGTGGGCCATAGTCGAAGTGCATCTTCCCGAGCACAAATGCGCTAATTTGGGATGGTACAGGGCATCTCGCCGCCTTGTGACACAGAGGTCGAGCTCCATCTCAGCTCACACAAGGGTCTGGAAACCAAGAATTGATTGGAGATCAATGGGCGCCTAATCACTCGTTTGGATCAGAGGCTAGAGCTGTTGGCCCAAGGTGCGCCAATCGATGCTGCAGGCGCACCTACTTCGGCGGATTACATGCCATGGTTCCTCTCCATCACTCGTCGATGGATGACACCACGAGGTATCATCGTAGCCGCCCGGTACGTTGCCGCAGCACTGACGATTTCTCTAGGGATTTAAAGAAACACAAAGAATTTAACGTGGGAATAAGAACCACGACCCTCTAGGGATTTCTCTTCTCTATTATTTTATGTAATTCAATTCTCTATTACATAAAATATTTCTCCTTCTCCTTCTCCTTTTCTTCTCGGTTTCTTTCTTGTTCCCTTTCTCGATTCTCCTTCTCTTTCTCTCTTCTCTTTCTCACTTCCCCCTTAGACTTACCCAAGTCTAATTACAAATTCTCTCAAAAACCCATACAAGATAAATTCTCTAAATTGGATGAACAACACAAGAATAGCACAAGGAAATATTTTGGAATTAATTTTCGATTATGAACACTCAATATTTTCCTTTTCTTGATCTTGAATCTCACGAAATTTGGGCACAAAAATTTTCGGAAATTCTTTTTCTCTCAATGTTGATCGCCAAAAGCTTTGTGCCGGTTAGAAAAATGAATTTATATTCTTTTTAGATCAAGTTATGCCATAAACCCATAATCTATAGATGAGGGATTAGTGGGCATTGACCGTGAGAAGGAAAATAACTTCCTTGGAGGTTACTCCAAGTCTAGATTTGACTCTAGCTAAAAATAACTATTTTTAGGAGACTTTTTAGAAGTTAGTTACTTTAATTCCTTGACTTATTCCTTGTGCATTCTAAGCTATTCAACCGTACAACAAGACTAAAAAAGAAAAATAAAAATTAAAGTAATTTTCTTGATTAATTTTGTTGACTTCTTCTCTGACCGGTTTCGTTTGGAACAACGTACTGTCTCTATCTGCAACTTCATCAGTTTATCAATATCTGGAACAGTAGAAGTGATATCTACTCTTGACTTCCTCATTGACCTTCTCTACTGACTTTGACCTTGTTGACTTTGACTTTGACTTGTACGATTGCTATTGACCAGTCCTTAGGTACCATCGACGATTATGATAATCGGATATATTACCTACAAAACAATCTCTAAAATACTTTGTTTGTTTATAATTTGTTAAGTCATCATCAAAACTCAAATGGGCCAACAAATTCCTCCTTTTTGATGATGACAAACTTATAAACAAACTTTGTTAAAAGAAAGAGTAAAACTAATAACTTTGAACATGTTAGAGATCAATCACAAGTTCAAACATATTTAGTAAATTAAATCGTTACAAGTAATTTACCAAATTCTAAGGCAAGCATATTACTCTAAAATATTTTTGGCGAAAATCATGTGATTAAGCATGACTTCAAATTTTTCAATTTTTAAAATAAAACGTGAAACAAAACATAAACATAAATACCAAAAACGTATAAACCAAAAACATAATAATTAAGAAACTTAAAGACATAAAATTAAAAATTAAAAAACACAACAAACTAAGCAATTCTAATTAAGTAATTCAAGACAATTATGAGTTGTAAGAATCAAAGATAAACAAAGTGATATCTTCCCCCTTAAGTATATCAAACAGTAAGTCAACAAACTAAGCATTATACAGTAAACTAAGAACATTCAAAATATTGTATAGGTTAGAGAAACAATTATCAAGATTAAGCAAAAACATAAGCATTCACAAGCATTCATTTAAGTTTGTTTGCTACTCTTCCCCCTTTTGGCATCAATCAAAAAGTAGGGATATGAATCAAATCACAGCTCTAAGGCAAGCGTTAGACAGATTAAGATAGTAAGCAGCAAACTAAGAAAATAAATGTCCAAACATAAATCAAGAAAGCATGCAAACAAACATATTAGACCATGGGATAAGAAAATAAGGATGATATAAAGGATGAAAAGTAGTGGGTTAGTAAGTAGCATAAGCAAAATATAAAGTGTTTCGTACCCCAGCCGGTACTTAAAAAGCAAAAGAAAAACATTGTTTAGAAAATTACAAAGAGAATGGGCCAACCAAACATCAAATTTTTAATAATAGAAGCAGGAGGGATCAGGCAGCAGTCTCCTCATCAACAAATTCAGTTTGCACCTCCACTGTGTCAAGCTTCGCACCAAGACGTGTTTCCATGTCGGTGAGTTGCTCAGCAATAGTAGAAAGAGAGGCACGAACTTCACTTTGGAAAGCACAAAGTTGAGACTGCAGGATATCAAATTTACCGAGGATAAGATCAATTGGAGTCGGAGGAAAGGGGGAGGAGTCTCTATCCAAACCATTGGGTGATGGTGGTGAAGTAAATGGTGGTGGAGTAGTGGCAATTGGTGATGGTGGTGGTGATGGTATGGGTGACACTGGTATAGGTGAAGGTGGGGCATCATTAGTTTGTTTTGTAGGGTGAATGGGCGCAACTTCATCCTTACCAGCCATAGCCTTTGAAGCAAGCCTCCTACTCTTCCTTGGAGCGATTTTAGAATCCTCCTTAATGGGCTTAGAAACCTCCTCATCACTTGAACTTGAGTCAACCTCCTCAAGTTCCTCCTGGGAAGCTTCCCCCTCAGAAGGAGCTTCCTCCTTATCCTTATTCACCTCTGCCTCCTTAGTACTGGCAGAAGGAACAGCACCTTGATCCTCCTTTTTCTTTTCTTCTTCCTCAACCTCCTCTTCATTCTCAACTTCTTCTTCATCAGACACGACCTCCTCAACATCTATGAGGTCCTCTAAAATTCCTTTTTCATTAACAGTTAAATGCAAATTTTTAAGGCACTTAGCGCCTATTTGATTGTTTGCGGACATCGGGAAATGAAGACCCTCAAGCGGTACACCAAACTTCTTAAAAATACATGTTAACAACCCTCCATAACCAATCATAAGACCCTTCTCAACACACTCCGATAAGTGTGACACCATCAAGGACGGAAAATTTATTTTAATATGGTTAGCCATGCAATAAATCAACGTAGCATCGCGTAAATTTACTTCACTCCGCTTAGAGTTGCGGGGCAAAATGAATCTACGAGCGATGTTGTACAGCAATTTGTGTAATGGAGACAACGACATGTGACTAAATCTTCTCTTTTCCTCCTGACCAAGAAATTTTAAGACTGTTTTCTCAGTAATACCCGAAAAGACAATTTTTGACCCTACAAAGTAAGTGTCAAAACCAACTGTAGGAACTTCAAACCACTCGCCAATCATCAAACTACTAAACTCAATTTTAATTTCTTTAACAACACTGGAGCAGACACCATTTTCTATAGAAAAGTTTTTAATAAACTCACGCATCAAATTGGGGTATATGTGGTTGCATGAGTAATCGTACATAAGCTTTTCCCATCCCTGATTTTCTAAAATGGCATGAAATTGGGGAAAGAAGGTAGAATCATACCAATATTTGTCAAGTCCAAAGCCGACTGACATTTCCTTAGCTACCTCTTCCGCACTATCAGGATCTATGCGCTTGCTCCGTTTAGGTGGTTTGGATGAAGAAGCACTTTTAGGGGTTCCACGGGTTCTTTTTTCACCGGCATGCATGGATTGTTTTGGCGTATTGGTCTTGGATGGTTCTTGTGAAGATGAGGTGGAATATCAGGATATATCACTTGTAATGGCTTGGGTTGTGTGGATTTCGGCATTTTCTTGCTTGAAGATGAGGATTTTGGGGTTTTCATGATGAAAGTAAGAGAAATTATTTTTGTGTTTTTTAAAAAAATAAGTTGGTTACCCGAAAAAATAAAATGCTGGAATTTGTGGAAAATAAAATATTTTTGTGTTTTTTTGAAATAATTTATAATATGTGGGTAATATATAATAAGTTATGCTACTTGGTCTAATTAGTTCAAACATGCAAGCAATCAAGATAAAGTTTAAGACATAAATTTAAATAGAAGCATACCCAAATCTCGCAATGATTGAATGAACAATCTTGGTTGTTGTGGTTGATTGAACCCTTCCGATTTTTCATGATGTTTTGAGGAGGAATACTAGCAATTAAACGTTAGTGAAGCTTGATCATACCTAGCTCCAACCTCATCTTTTCAAATTGTTCCCTTGGAAGCGGTTTGGTTATAATATCTGCAACTTGATCACTAGTATTGACATGTTTAACAATAATATTTTTATGCTCTACGTTATCCTTAAGGAAATGATGTCTAATATGAATATGTTTAACTCTAGAATGATGCACCGGATCTTTTGAAATGCAAATAGCACTAGTATTATCACAATAAATAGGAACACATTCAAATTTGATACCAAAATCTCTTAGCTGTTGTTTAATCCAGAGCATTTGGGAACAGCAGGCTGCTGCTGCTACATATTCAGCTTCTGCAGTGGATAAAGCTACTGTGTTCTGTTTCTTGGAACTCCATGATACCAAACAAGATCCAAGAAACTGTACCATTCCTGAAGTGCTTTTTCTATTCACAAGATCACCTGCGTAATCTGCATCACTATACCCTTTCAAGTCATAGACATCACTTTTACGATAAAATAAGGATAAGTCATCTGTTCCCTTTAGATATCTAAGAATTCTTTTCACTGCCGTATGATGTGATTCTTTAGGATTTGATTGAAATCTAGCACACAAGCCAACACTAAAGGATATATCGGGTCTACTAGCTGTTAGATATAGTAGAGATCCTATCATGCCTCTATACATCGTTTGGTCAACACTAGTTCTTTAGAGTCTTCATCTAACCTAATGTTAGTGGCCATGGGTGTATGGTTTGTCTTAGCACTATCTAGTCCATATTTCTTTAGAAGTTCTTTTATATATTTTTGTTGATGAATAAAGATACCGTTAGCAGTTTGTTTAATTTGCAAACCAAGGAAGAAATTTAATTCTCCCATCATACTCATTTCAAACTCATTACTCATTAGGTCAGCAAATTCCTTACATAACGATTCATTTGTAGCACCAAAAATAATATCATCAACATATATTTGAACAACTAATATATTCGAACCTTTATTCTTAAAGAATAAGGTTTTATCAATTTTACCACGTATGAACTTATTTTCAATCAAAAACTTAGATAATCTCTCGTACCATTGTCTAGGTGCCTGTTTTAGCCCATAAAGAGCTTTATCAAGCTTGTAGACGTGATCCGGAGAAATTGGGTTTTCAAAGCCAGGTGGCTGTTCCACATATACATCTTCTTCTAGAAACCCATTTAAGAATGCACATTTTACGTCCATTTGATATAATTTAAAATTCATGAAAGCCGCAAATGAAATAAGAATTCTAATAGCTTCTAATCTAGCTACGGGAGCAAAAGTTTCAGTATAGTCAATACCTTCCTGTTGATTATAACCTTTTACCACCAACCTTGCTTTGTTTCTAACGATTATGGCGTGTTCATCCAGCTTGTTCCTGAATACCCATTTAAGTCCAATAATCTTCTTGTTCTTCGGTTTTGCTTCTAAGTGCCACACTTTGTTTCTTTCAAACTCGTTTAATTCATCTTGCATAGCTACCACCCAATCCGAATCTTGCAAAGCTTCTACATGATTCTTGGGTTCCATTGTTGATAGAAAAGCAAAGTGTGCACAAAAGTTTCTCATTTGTCCCCTTGTTTGTATGCCTTTGTTCATGTCGCTTATGATCAATTCTAGTGGATGTGACTTATGATGTTTCCACGGTCTTGGAACAAAGTCTCTTGTGGAGACAGATGTGGAAGCTGGTTCACTGACTTGATTCTGATTTGGTTCAACTTCAATTCTTTCTTCTTGTGCTTCTGTTTGAATTTCTGGATTAGGAACTGCAGGCTGTTCCTGATCTGCCTGTGGTTCCTGTTCTTGATTTTGTTCAACATTCTGACCTTGTTGCTGTTCTACTGGATCTTGCTCCTTGTGTATATTTTCATCATCTTCCAGATCCGCAAGACCTATCTTAAAATCACTTGTTTCTTGTTCACTTGTCATAAAGTTAGTCTCATCAAATATAATGTGAACAGATTCTTCAACACACATTGTTTTCTTATTGTAAACTCTATATGCTTTACTATGAGATGAATAGCCAAGAAATACCGCTTCATCACTTCTTTCATCAAATTTACCTAAATTTCGTTTTCCATTGACATGCACAAAACATCGACATCCAAAGACTCGAAAATATGAAATGTTAGGTTTAATTCCTTTAAATAATTCGTAGGGGGTCTTAGAAGTGATTGGTCTTATTAAAACTCGGTTTAATATATAACAAGCAGTATTGACGGCTTCGGCCCAAAAAATTTCTAGGTAAACCACTAGCAATTAACATAGTTCTAGCCATTTCTTCTAAGGTTCTATTTTTACGTTCAACAACACCATTTTGTTGTGGTGTTCTAGGCGCGGAGAAATTATGACTTAAACCATGCTCATTACAATAATCCATAAACTTTGAATTTTCAAATTCTTTACCATGATCCGATCTTATGTGGACTAGTTGATTGTTACTAGATTTCTGAATTTTAGTAGCGAATGCAACAAATTCATCAAAAGCCTCATCTTTGCTAGATAAGAATAAAGTCCATGTAAATCTACTGTAATCATCAACTATGACAAAAACATATCGCTTACCGCTGCGACTTTGGATTCTCATAGGTCCACAAAGATCCATATGAATTAATTCAAGTGGTCTTGAGGTGGTCACGACATTTTTAGTTTTAAAGGATGACCTTGCATGTTTTCCTTTGGCACAAGGATCACATACTTCATTCTTTTGAAATTTTAGGGACGGTAATCCTCTTACTAGGTCTTTAGTACGTAAAGTATTAAGCAATGAAAAACTAGCATGACCTAATCTTTTATGCCAAAGAAGAGGGTCATCTTCTATAACACTCAGACATGTTAAACTGGTTTTAGGAACAGTATGCAGGTCCACCACGTAGGTGTTCCCTTTTCTAATTCCTTCCAGAATGATGTCACCTGTGTCGTTCCTAGAAATCATGCATTTCTCAGAAGTAAAGTTTACAGAGTTACCTTTGTCACAAAATTGAGAAATACTTAAAAGGTTGTGTTTCAAATTCTCGACCAAAAATACGTTATCTATTGCGTGGGAACTTGACCTTCCTATCTTGCCTTTTGCAATGATTTCACCTTTCATATTGTCGCCAAAGGTCACAGTTCCTCCGTCATAGGCTTCTAGTGAGAGAAATTTTGATCTATCGCCTGTCATGTGCTTGGAACAGCCACTGTCGAGATACCATGAGCTGTTCCCCCTCACTAGAACCTGCAAAACGAACTTAGTTGTTAGAGGGTGGAACCCAGCCATCCTTGGGTTCCATGTCGATTAAACAAGAATTAAAATTTTTAATCCAAACTTTATCGACGTATATTTGGTTCGTTTTGTTGTGATGTTCCCTTTTTAAACATTGATGTTTCAGGTGCCCGGTTTTGCCACAAAAGGAACAGACTTTGTTACTTGGGAGATCAACGTAGACCTTTTTCTTTTTGTCATTTTTGTCATATCCTAGACCTTCGGTTCCTTTGGTTCTAGCATTAAGAATCCATTTGGGAACTTCTCTAGTTTTCCCTTTGTTTCTTGAATTTAATTCAAGCTTAAGTCGATCGTTTTCTTTTAAGGCGAATTCTAGGTCAGATCTCATTTGAAAAAGCACACATTGAATTTCTTTCTTGGATTCATAATCTACTTCCATCTCAAATTGCTCAAATTGATTCAATTCAATATTTAACATGATGTTTTCTTCTTTAACTTTTTCTAAGGCTTCTTTTAACATCACATTATTATCAAGCAATTCAAAGAATCGATTTTGCACATCGGATCTAAACGAGTTAAGGTAGGATATTTGGTCTTTACATGCTTTTAGGTCTTTTTCAGTTTTGCGAGTGATGGCGGTTTGTTTTTCTAAATTTTCGTGAGCTTCTAAAATCATTTTAACTAATCTATGTTTATCCAATTTAAATAAATAATCAGAAAATGGATCAGGAGACAGTACCTCTTTTCCTTTAGATATATCGTCATGAGTAGCCATGAGACAGAGGTTAGCTACCTCTTCTTCTTCCACGGGGGCTTCGGTTTCGGCTTCACTTTCGGACTCTCCCCATGCAGCTATCATGGCTTTGCGGAAATCGGTTTTGTTGAAATTTCCTTTTGTTGGTTGTCTTCCTATTTCTCTTGCTTTCCCTTTAGCTTTCTCGTCCTTCCATAGTGGGCATTCCTTTATGAAGTGCTCGGTACTTCCACATTTGTGGCATTCATATGTTTTGGATTTTGAAGTTCCTTTTTCTTTGTAGTTTCTTTGATTTTTATACCTGTTGTTCCTGAAGAACTTCTTGAATCTACGTACCAGCATTGCTGCCTCTTCCTCATCAGTTTCTGAATTTTCTTGATCGTCTGCTGTCAGAGCCAGACCTTTGTTCCTGGAACTGTCAGCTGTTCCCTGATGTAATTCATGAGTCATCAGGGAACCAGCCAACTCTTCCAGATTAAACTTTGTAAAATCTTTAGATTCTTGAATGGCTGTGACCTTTGCTCTCCAACGATCATCTTGAGGTAGGCTTCTTAGGATCTTTCGCACTTGTTCATCGGATGGAATAAGCCTTCCAAGGGAGACTAACTCATTTGTGATGTTCGTAAACCTAGTAAACATTTCTTGAATGCTTTCTTTAGGTTCCATAACAAATCTTTCATATTTGGACATGAGCAAGTCAATCTTGGAACGCTTGACTTTGCTTGTTCCTTCATGGGTAACTTCCAGTAGATCCCAAATTTGTTTTGCTGTTTTGCAACCCATAATGCGATTGTGTTCATTAGGACCAAGCCCACAATGAAGTAATTTAATAGCAAGAGCGTTCATTTCCATCTTTTGAAAATCTTCTTTCTCATATACTGTGATTGATTTGGGAACAGTCTCGTTAATGGAGTTGGTAGTAGTTACCTCAAAATCTCCAACTTCGATGACTCTCCAAACTTGATAATTTTCGGCTTTGATGAAGATCTCCATCCTGTTTTTCCAATAGGTATAGAATTTGCCATCGAACATTGGTGGTCTCTGAGTAGAGTACCCTTCTTCCATACGCTCGTTCAATTTCATCATCTCTAATACACCAAGATACGGCTCTCAGGGTTTCCTGATTAAATGAGGAACAGGGCTCTGATACCAATTGTAGAAACGTATAGAGACGATGAAGTGTAACAAGAGGGGGGGTGAATTGTTACTTGTTCCCGTTAGAGTATTTTCGCCCTTTTCTTGCGGAATTTTGAATAAAGAAAATACTCAAAACAAAATAAAAGAAAACTTAAAGAAACACAAAGAATTTAACGTGGGAATAAGAACCACGACCCTCTAGGGATTTCTCTTCTCTATTATTTTATGTAATTCAATTCTCTATTACATAAAATATTTCTCCTTCTCCTTCTCCTTCTCTTCTCGGTTTCTTTCTTGTTCCCTTTCTCGATTCTCCTTCTCTTTCTCTCTTCTCTTTCTCACTTCCCCCTTAGACTTACCCAAGTCTAATTACAAATTCTCTCAAAAACCCATACAAGATAAATTCTCTAAATTGGATGAACAACACAAGAATAGCACAAGGAAGTATTTTGGAATTAATTTTCGATTATGAACACTCAATATTTTCCTTTTCTTGATCTTGAATCTCACGAAATTTGGGCACAAAAATTTTCGGAAATTCTTTTTCTCTCAATGTTGATCGCCAAAAGCTTTGTGCCGGATAGAAAAATGAATTTATATTCGTTTTAGATCAAGTTATGCCATAAACCCATAATCTATACATGAGGGATTAGTGGGCATTGACCGTGAGAAGGAAAATAACTTCCTTGGAGGTTACTCCAAGTCTAGATTTGACTCTAGCTAAAAATAACTATTTTTAGGAGACTTTTTAGAAGTTAGTTACTTTAATTCCTTGACTTATTCCTTGTGCATTCTAAGCTATTCAACAGTACAACAAGACTAAAAAAGAAAAATAAAAATTAAAGTAATTTTCTTGATTAATTTTGTTGACTTCTTCTCTGACCGGTTTCGTTTGGAACAACGTACTGTCTCTATCTGCAACTTCATCAGTTTATCAATATCTGGAACAGTAGAAGTGATATCTACTCTTGACTTCCTCATTGACCTTCTCTACTGACTTTGACCTTGTTGACTTTGACTTTGACTTGTACGATTGCTATTGACCAGTCCTTAGGTACCATCGACGATTATGATAATCGGATATATTACCTACAAAACAATCTCTAAAATACTTTGTTTGTTTATAATTTGTTAAGTCATCATCAAAACTCAAATGGGCCAACACAAAACAACAAAACACAATGATTCAAAACATAGGTTTTAAAGTAACATTAGTTTCCCATATCTATATGCGCACATGGAGGCTAGTTGAGAGGAACATCCATAGATCTATGGCTATGTCACTCTCGGGTTAGGCTAGTCAATATTTGAATGACAATTCACCTCAGAATGGGGAGTAAGGGATATTCCCTCTACTTCATCAATGACCAGCTCGTGAGCCACACCCATTAATAAAACAAAAAGCATTATTTGTATCTTATATTTCAACAAAAGATACGAATAGGGGGTTACTAATGAGACTTTTTTACTAGTGTATTGACCATATCGATATCACCATAATAATTCATAACATATTTATCAACATAAAGTTCATAAACTTTAATAAAACAATATTCAAAACTGAAGTCTGGCCACACCCTTTTTAAGGGACTGCTACTATTCACCAAGCCCGACGCTTCAGATAGCCAAGATCGATACAACGTAATCTATTAGAAGAGGTACTTAACGACACATATTCTAAAGCATAAAAACAAAGATACCATCACCAAAGTGTATTCTAAGATACTATACTAACATATAACCTATTACATTTCCTTCTAAAGCTAAATATTAACTAGGATAAATGGATATTAATAATCCCAACTTTGCGTGATCCGCTCAAGACAATCCCAACTTTCGATTATTTTCTAACATACCTAACTTTGCCACTTATTTGCTCAGAACATACCCTTGTCTATGTTTACCGGTTATAGCAGGTAAAATTCTCTTATAACCCATTAGTTCCCACCTCCCTCCTCAATAACTCAACTGACCTAACTTTACTCAAAGGGCTTTCTCTGTAAAAACTCCATTTTCAAGATTTGGTAAATTGTTCCATTGAAATCGAAGAGAAAATGAAGAAGAAGAGTCGCTCCTCATCGTCATCCATGGTACGTTTCTTGAAATTATATGTCATTTCGTTTTGTTTAATCTGTTATTTGAATAAAATTGGTAAATTGGAATCCCTTTTTTTTCTGATTTTAAGGGTTGTTTCGTTTGATTCTGAACACTTTGCTGCAAAATTCGTTTATGGGGGTAGATTTAACAAGGTAAGGGTTGTTCCTTGATCCTCTCTTTGCTAATTGTAGTTTGGCAGGTACACCATGGTGACATAGCAATGGGCCTTTCGATTTTGAAGATCTAAATCCTGATGAGGATGAAGCATTTGAAGCACATAATGATTTCATGGTTAGGATTTAATAGAGAAGATAAAATTAAAAAAGAAGAAAGAAAAGATGAGAGATTGATTTGAGGAAGAAAAAGGTCATTAATGGTGGATTGTATTGAAGAGATCAAGGTTGAAGATGAAGTTTATAAAGGGGAAAAGAAATAATAAAAAAAGAACTTCAACGGGCAAAATTTTACCTGTTATAACCGGTAAACATAGACAAGGGTATGTTCTGAGCAAATAAGTGACAAAGTTAGGTATGTTAGAAAATAATCGAAAGTTGGGATTGTTTTGAGCGGATCACGCAAAGTTGGGATTATTAATGTCCATTTATCCTATCAACTAAGACTCTACTCTAGCATTTCTGATCATAGAAGAAATGTGCTGTTCAAACTCAATTCCTAATATGTCATTAGGATTATAATCGCGATCTTAAACTTGTTTACATTCTCCATGATTCTCTTAATGTTTCTAATTAATCACAATATGTATATTTAAACCCAAAATTCATCAATCCTTAAAAGAATCTTATAATTCTCCTTTAAGAAAATCAACAATCCCATATTTCATCGGTAACAAGTGTTTCCAACAAAATCTTTGACCAATGTCCTTGATCCCTTCTCTAAAATTTATATGAAAAATTATTATTCTCCAATTATGTATTAATTAACCACAATGATATTAATCATACTCAAAAATCTATTATAACTTCATTTAAGATTGTAGAAATACTCAACATTTTACCATCAAGAAGCATTTCTCAATAAGATCCAATAGCTATTAATCTTTCTCAAGGTCCATCTAATTAAATTCAACAAGTAGATATAAGTAATCTTTAATCAATACAAACATCCTAAAACTGAAAAATTTAGCTTTGTATGAATCGAAAATTTCATTGTTTGATTGTACATGTAGAATTGATTGATGGAAAAACAAGTAAGTTTTCGGAAAAATATAATTTGTGTTCTTGATTGTAATTTCATAGGTTATAAGAGAAAAATGAGGCGTGAATTGCATTATGGTGTGATACCCCAGATTTTGCTTGAAAAGAGATTGATAGACTACTCATATCAACAAGGTGCATCTTCTTTTCTAGGGAGCCCATTTGCTAAGAACTCCACAATTAAGCGTGCTTGGTGGAGAGCAATCTTAGGATGGGTGACCCCCTGGGAAGTTTCCTGGGTGCGCATGAGTGAGGCCAAAGTGCGCTGGAAAGACTTGTGTTGATCTGTGGGGCTAGTCTATAGTCTCTATAAGTAGTCACCGGCATGGTTATCAGAATCTCGATCCTGATCAACGATTCTACGATATTACGATCCAAAATTAGGTGACCGATCCGGATCGTAGGTAGGATTATCTTAAATTGGTAGAATCGTACGATCCTACATAGCTCCAGGGTTTAAGTGGTAGAATCATAACACGATTCTACGATCCTACGATCTTACGATCCGATCCTACAAGGTTAGTTTCAATCGTACAAAATTTTCATATAATCCAATTTTTACTTATGTATATATATGGATATATCTAAACAATTATATCAATATGACAAAAATTCAAGTTTTTCTTGATTCGCATTTTAAAAATAATTATTACGGTATTATTTTACAAAACTTAATAGTTGAAGTGAAATAAATGTTAATTTAAACCTTAAAACTTATAAAAAGAACAAATACAATTGAAAATTAGTTATCTAAAGCATATTGATGCATATTTGTAGGATCACACGATCTTACGATCCGATTCTACCGATTTCGATCCTACCCCCTCAACGATCCTATGTAGAATCCCGACCCTAACAACCTTGGTAACCGGTGGTCCGTTGGGCCGGGGTGTTACATATGGTTCTGGGAAAGAATGGGGAAGATAATAAATAGTGAATTGGAAAGCATCAAACTGATTTTTAGGTTATCTAATATTTATCAATTTTTTTTAATTTTTTTTAGTTTTTTATAGTTACTTAGAACTAAAGAAGAGTAATTCATATTCTTTCTAAAGTCAATTTGCTAACACATGTCCTAGTTTAATACTACTTTCTCAATATATTAGATCCAAATAATTCTCATTCTAATATTTATTTTAAATTCTCCAAATTTTACACTCTACCCAACTTGAAATAAACTTCGTCCTCGAAGCTAAACTGAATAAGTCTTGATTTATTACATTCTCGAGTATACGACCATACTATGTACACCATTAGAAACTAAGTTAACCAACTAACTTTAAGACGTCTACCAAGACCTAGCATTCCCCTAAATCTTAAGATTATACACATCTTAAAATGCAGGTGGTCCTCGAACTTACCTTTCACAACTAAGGAGATGCAATATTTGTAAAACGATAATCATTATATACTACATGAGCAAACAACCAAGGATAATGGCGTTTCATGGAACCTGTTGCCTCCCATTTGGCTTCCTCGGTAACGTGTGTAGACCATATGACCTTCACGTGCGCTACACTACATGACAGGTGTCGCGTGTTTTCCTATGTAGAACCCTGACAAGTATCTTCTCGTACTGCAATGTGTTATCAAATGTTAGTTGCTCGGTTGAGAACATGTGAGTCGTCTCCAAAGTAATGTCTCAGCTAAGATATGTGAGAATAAATCATTCACTCGCTCAATAAGAGTTGGTTAGCAAGATGATATGATACTTTACCTATGCGCTGAAAGATCTCGAAATATACATATATATATATATATATATATATATATATATATATATATATATATATATATATATATATATATATATATATATATATATATATATATATATATATATATATATATATATATATATATATATATATATGGAAATAACATACTTCTCAATCCTAACCAACAAAGTGTCAACCTCAAAAACTATTCCTGATTAATTAATTTTTGCAATAATCCAAAATTCTTGATACGACTATCTAATTATACTTAACATAAAAACTAACTCACCTTACAAGGAAACTCAACATCATTCGGATCCCAAGAAATTTTTCTTTAACTAAATTGATAAAATTGCTTATAGAAATTTATATCTCACCCTTACATATATGATGTTTAACTTGGCAATCAATCAAATCGATATATAATCATCTTAAGTCATACGGTATCCAAAACACATCTTAATATAACATCAAAATAATCCAACATCTTTAAAACGTCTAATACCAGTTTTCTTTTTCATCCCTAAATTATATAACAATCTATCTCAGGTTTATCTGACATCATCCTCCAGCTATCAATAGAAAATCATCAATTCATATATAACTTAACTCATGTTGAATTCACTATAAAACCTTTAGAACCTTAATCATACATTTCATAAATTATAAGGTAACTTAATTAATATTGTAATCATTACCAACACAACATCATTATCTTAATACATTAAGTAACTACATATCATTACCTCAAAAAAAAAAAAAAAAAAAAAAGTAACTACATATCATAGTTAATCTTTACCCGTGCATTTTGCTTCAAACATTCTAGACACAAATTTTAGAATTATTATTTTCACTTGTTCTTAAAAGATTCATTTTCCACTAAGTCTAGATACAAATATTACACATAACTTTCGCTTAACATCATCTCCAATACTATCAAATTTCCAATATACTTACCAAAATTATGTATAAGATGCTCATAATATTACCAAGTCACCTCCTTAAACACATAGCCTAGAATTATTGTAACCCGAAATCAAGTGTAAAATGTCATCTTTGCCAAATATAAACTATAACACATAATACTTAACAATCCTCAAGTTTACCAGTGACATCCCATCCCTAAATTATATTTTACCTTTCTAACTTGCAAAAGGAACATTATGTATTCTTATTGATAATAACACGATTTTCTAATAACTCTACTAAATCTATAAGCTCCAATATCCAAACAGACTATAACGTATGACAAGATCCATCAATACTAAAAAGTTCATCGTTTACGTCAAAATATAAACATTATATGCAACTCGATCACTAGGCGTTGTAATCAACATATGCTCTTATCTTAGACTTTTCTATCACAATGACTTGCAATACTTTGAATTCACTAACTCTTCGTCACAAACAATTTTAGAGTTCAACTCACTTACAACAAACATTATCTATACTACACAACATATGACCTTGCTTTCATGCACCTAACTATATTCGTAATCTTGGATTGACAATAAAAGTTGATGGTAAACAACTAGCAACAGGAAAGGTGATACAATTCATAATCTTAGAGCATATTATTTAAACTACTAAAAAGATAATCAACAAGGAACTGTGATGAGCATGAAGACATAGGTATCATCAAAAAACACTTCCAACATTGCATCGACGAACTAAATTTTCTTACCGCCACGATCAAACGTTAAAGCGTTTCTCGTTTTACTCTGTAATCCTCACACCTTACATCCTACATGTCCTAAAAAAGCCTTCCTAACTTAAACATCTAAGTCCAAGCGTCACCTATTGTTTAATTGTATCATGATCTCATATTCATGATTGTACGCCCGCTACGCGAACTAACCCTAAGGATTAGTCACGGTCGGAGGTTGACTCTGATACCAGTTGTAATAACCCGACACACCATTGACTAAGCAAACAAGGTCATCACGGGGTTTATTTCCGAAGAAACTTAAATCTTAATTCCAAAAGTTGAGAAAAGGGGTTGCCAATTCTAAAATATAGCTTAATTCGCTAATTCTCAAACCAAACATCTAACCAAAAAACAATGTAATCATAAAATTCATTCTAAAAGTCCAATATGACCTACATAACCAAGTCTATTATACATTTACCAACGCCTAATACAAAGCTACCACTTCTCATGTACTCATCTCAATTTAACATCCATTTAAGTCTAATCATCACCGCTAATCCATCGTTCCCAACCGGTTCCAATCTGTAGACAATCTAAAAGATGGAAACAATAGGGGGTCAGGTTAAACTGATGAGAAGCAACAATTCAAAACAACAAAACACATTGATTCAAAACATAGGTTTAAAAGCAACATTAGTTTCCCATATCTATATGCGCACATGGAGTCTAGTTGAGAAGAACATCCATAGCTCTAAGGCTATGTCACTCTCGGGTGAGGCTAGTCAATATTTGAATGATAATTCACCTCAGAATACGGAGAAAGGGATATTCCCTCTACTTCGTCAATGACCAGCTCGTGAGTCCAATCCATTGACCATATCAATATCAGCATAATAATTCATAACATATTTATCAACAACATAAATTTCACAAACTTTAATAAAACAATATTCAAAACTGAAGTCTGGCCACACCCTTTTTAAGGGACTGCTACTATTCACCAAACCCGACGCTTTAGATAGCCAAGATCGATACACCGTAATCTAGGAATGGGCGTGGGTCGGATCTGGGTCGGGTCCAACAAGACCCAGATCCAGACCCTAATTTTCTTATTGGACCCAGATCCGAACCCGGATTCGTAGGGTCTAATAATTTTTGACCCAGACCCAGACCCTCAGGGTCTGGCGGGTCTAGGGTCTGAATCTGGGTCCAACACAATTTTATTTATTTTCCTAAAAATTTTTTAAAAGTATATGATAAAGTGCAATTTTCGACCATTTGCATAAATTATTTAAACATTTTCGACTAACGAGGATCTTCTAATACTTTATAACGAAATATTTATCAAGTCTATAGTTTTTAAAGTAATGATACAACGACCAAATTTTAAGTTACATGAACCGATAAAGTTCAAAATAACGCAATGTTAAAAAATATAACAAAATTTCAAATCAAGCAATTACATAAACATAATACGTAATATATAATTTTTTTAAAAAAGATGTAAATGGGAACATGGGTGAGATCTAGGTAGAATCTGGGTCTCAAATGTGAAGACCCAGACCCGGACCCTAAGGTCATGGACCTAGATTCGACCCGGACCCATAGAATCCAAAAAAAGGAAGACCCAGACCCTTAAAATTAGGGTCGGGTCGGGTCTAGACCCTTAGGGTCCAAGACCCGTGCCCATTCCTACCGTAATCCATTAGAAGAGGTACTTGACGACACGTATGCTGAAGCATAAAAACAAAGATACCGTCACCAAAGTGTGTTCAAGATACTATACTAATATATGACCTATTATATCTCCTCCTAAAGCTAAATATTAACTAAGACTCTACTCTAGCATTTCTGATCGTAGAAGAAATGTGCGGTTCCAACTCCATCCCTAATATGTCATTAGGATTATAATCGCAATCTTAAACTTGTTTACATTCTACATGATTCTCTTAATGTTTCTAATTAATTACAATATGTATATTTAAACCCAAAATTCATCAATCCTCAAAAGAATATGATAATTCCCCTTTAAGAACATCAATGATCCCATATTTCATCGGTAACAAATGTTTCCAACAAAACTTTAACCAATTTCCTTGATCCTTTCTCTAACATTTATATAAAAAATCCTTATTCTCCAATTATGTATTAATTAACCACAATGATATTAATCATACTCAAAAATCTATTATAATTTCAATTAAGATTGTAGAAATATTCAACATTATACCATCAGGAAGTATTTCTCAACAGGATCCAATACCTATTAATCTTTCTCAAGGTCCATCTAATTAAATTAAACAAGTAGATACAACTAATCTTTAATCAAAACAAACATCTCAAAATTGAAAAAGTTTTCTTTATATGAAGTACTTGTTTCAAAAGAAAACTTTTGAAACTGAATCATAGAAAAAAAAAAATAATTAACCAGTCTTCTATCGTAAATCAAGGATAAAGGTGCGATTTTTCGTGGATTAAAGATAAGAAAGAATAGACTTGATATTGTTTCATTGGAATTCAACCCCAACAATGGTGTGAAGGTGATGCTGTTTGTTCAAACAATCTGAACTAACACCATTGTTGTTCATTTTCGAAAAGTTTTCAAGCAAAAAAAGTTTTCATACAAAAATGGCAAGAAACGAAAAATAGTAAAGTTATTGTCCTATACTCAAATTTCTCAAAGTAATTTGAGGGAGAAGTCTACAAGATTCAGAGGAAAAGGAGAAACAAAATACCGATCAAAGGTTTTGAAAATTCAAAGAAAATTGTGAAAGATGAATTATCAATGAATAACACTAAAAAATATATAAAAAATAAAAATAAAAAAATAAAAAAATTGAGGAGGCACACAAAATTTAAGGTATATAATTCATTCAATTAAAGGTTAAAAAAATTAATAACATAAACATATGCTATCACATTAATTAAGCTAGCAAATTAATGAAATCTTCATTCAAGCATTTCACTGAACACCTTATGTGCATACATAATAAATAATCAAATTCAACCCCATTGGTGTAAAATCTAAGCTTAACATATGAAATAAGATAGTGCTACAACTAATTAAATTATCACAAGCCATCACAACAACAATTATAATAATAATCATCAAATTACAAAATCGACAAAAATAAAAGAAAGGGTTTGTAGATGAGATAAAGAAGTAATCAAGATTCAAGATAAAAGAACATAATGTAGATGTTTGGAGTAATTGATTGAGTGTATGAGTAATTAAGGGTAAAATTTATTATTTTTAGGGTTAATAGCACAAACGAAGAAGAGAAGAGAAGAAAGGAGTATGGAGTATGCGGCTGGGGTGACTTGTTCAACTTATCTGAACTGACACCATTATTGTTCATTTTCGAAAAGTTTTCAAGCAAAAATGGCAAGAAACGAAAAGCAGTAAAACTATTGTCCTATACTCAAATTTCTCAGACTAATTTGAGGGAGAAGGCTACGGAATTCAGAGGAAAAGGAGGAACAAAATACCGATCAAAGGTTTTGAAAATTCAAAGAAAATTGTAAAAGATAATGTTATTTTTGCCTTGAAGAATTTCTTTGAAGAGATGGGTGCTTGAAAATTAATTCAAAATTTCATTTTTTGATTGTACATGTAGAATTGATGTAAGGAAAAACAAATAGATTTTGAGAAAAATATAATTTGTGTTCTTGATTGTAATTTCAGGGGTAATAAGAGAAAAATGAGGCGTAAATTGCATTATGGTTCAGGGGAAGAATGAGGAAGATAATGAATAGTGAATTAGAAATCATAAAAGTGATTTGTGGGTTATCAATTATTTATGAACCTTTTCCTTATATATTGTTAATTTACAAAGTATTTCCAAACTTACGTAACAGGCAAACTTAATTCCATAGATACCATCCACGTAGGACGACTTTTTTTAAACTGCTTTGATACAAAACCGCTATATAAAGTAGCTATTTACTAGTAAAGACAAAAACGCTATGTGTTATAGCGGTTTACAAGCAAGAATTTTCAAAAAAATTGTGTATAATTAAAACCGCCACCTGATATGGCGGTTTTGCGTGAGTAAATTTTTATGTGCTCTTAGTAAACCACCACTTAAAGAAGCGGTTTTACCTTTAATGAGAACTAGGGGTGTTCAAAACTACTCGACCCGCCGATCCGCTGACCCGCCTTATTAATGGCGGGTCAAAAACTAAATAAAATTCAAATTTTCGGGTCGGGTCATGGGCCGATAATTTATTGATCCGGGTACCCGTTTGACCCGGATAGCTTATTTTGATTTTTTTTTCAAGGTATTTCATTTTTAATAAGTAATATTAATATTTAGTTCCTAATACATTCATGCATTTTTAATAAGTAATGTCATTATCTTTGTACTCACAACTCACAAGTCAGATTTAAGATAAGTAATAAGTCCCTCTATAGCAGCCTGCAGCTACATTCATGCATTGACCCAGCAGCTACATCATCAGGAATGTCTTTTATACATATAAATTCGCGTTTGTCTACCTTCGATTGCCTAATATCTACTTGAAATTAGATCTTAAAAATAATAATTAAATTTGAAAAATCACCAAAAATAATAATCGGGTACCCGGTGTCCCGACCCGTTTTATCCGGGTACCCGCTAACCGGGTACCCGCATTTAATGGGCCGGGACACGGGCCGCAAAAATGGGTACCCGGCTAACTAAGTACCCGGCTTTCCGGGTACCCGTTTAGCCGGGTACCCGGTTATAAACACCCCTAATGAGAACCGCTAAATGAAATGGCGGTTTAGCCTGCAGTAATTTTTTTTAAATGCTTTTGTTCATTAAATCTTCATAACCTACAATAAAATAATTGAACCTTCATATTCAATAATAAAGCAACTAACAACCAAAAACCTTATCTCAGAACACCATATTCATCATTGTTAACGAAGATTCCACATTAATCAGAAATAGAACGCATATATTTACATAACTAAACGAGCATCGAAAATGATACATAAGTTCAATATACATCCCATAATTTAGACTCCCCGACCCCGTTTGTTGCGTGCATTGGTCGTAGAGGTCGGTGTGGACTCATCAGCCTCTGTGATGGCATTAAGAATAGGTGCTCATCGCTGACTAGCACGCTGATATGTCAAGATCCGGTTAGGAGGCAATGGATGTGGAGGAGTGGACACAGGAACTGGGGGAACAAATGGTGACATAGCATCTGTAGATGATGACGGAGATCTCGAAGATCGACCTCGACCAGATGAACGACCAGATGCTCTTGATGAACCTCTATTGGAACCTCGTGAAGAACTACCTCTGTGAGCAGAACCTCTAGTAGAAGGAGTGTGCAATGTGTCATCATCAATGGCAGTGGGACGGGCGGGAATTAGGTAATCATACCCCGTCTGACTTAAGACTTCCGTCAAAGACGTGTTGAGGAGCCCAAGGTCTGAGTACATAGGCGATACCCCACATCATCAGGCAACGTAGAAGCCTAGTGTGTTGCGTCACTACACTGTACGAGAACCGATCTTATGCGCTCAGCCTGCATATGAAAAATAAAAGTTATATTAGAATTACATGTACTAAATAATTTTTTTGAACGTTGAAAGAAAGCATACCAATATTGTAGTAGTGGGATGATAGTGTGATGCCGGCTGTGCAAATGTTGGGTTCGTAATGCTCAATATCGTGATCTGCCAATATCACGCCATGTGAAGGTGATAAGTTCTAACTTGTGTAGTTCTCTCCTTCCACGATCACGCTTTCTCGATCATTCCATACATCTACGTGCGTTCGATGTTGAACTAGGAAATTTTTGTCGACAGTCCTCCGATCACTGGCATGTATTGTAGCCTGGGTGTCACAAGCATCCGGAATTGGCTGCTCCAAGCCAAACTAGCGCATGACACGATCCGACAGAGGAAAATCCACGATGTTAAAGCAAATTTGGGGACAACGGGAATGCCATATAACCTGGCTATCTCTACATATGTTAGGCAAAGCGTCCATCTTATCCACCGTGTATGCTGTCATGTCATCCTTCAAAGAAATCAATAAGCTTACTAATTTTACACATAACTCATCTCGTTTAGTAACATATTGTCGTATACAATCCAAAAAGAAACTCCATGTTTTATTACTTTCTCCCTCTATAATGGCGAAGGCAAGTGGGAGTAGCTGACAGTTTGCATTTATCGCCATAGCTATCATAAGTGTGCCTTTATACTTTCCATATAAATGTGTTCCATCTATAGAGATAAGGGGTCGACAATGGGGAAAACCTTTTATTGATGGTCCAAAGCCCAAAACACTCTTGGAAATATGACTCTAGACGGATCCATTGTTGGTTTGACTTTCCAATGCACCATTGTATCTCTATTCGATTGCATTAGCGCCTGCAAGTACCTTGTAAGCTCCTCAAATGACTTGTCTGAATCTCCAAAGTCTTTAGTTATCGCCTAATTTTTGGCTAACCAAGCTCTCTTATATATTATAACAAAGCCATATTTAGTATTAACAAAATTAACAACTGACTTCACTTTGAAAGCTGGATCTACTCTTATCATATCTACGATGAGATCAGCAACAAAATCAGAAGTCAGGAGCGGATGATCATCACTATAATGCCCTGAACAATCTTGTTATGTTCTTTGTAATGCACAATCATAAATGCACCAGTGGCGGTCATGATTGCTTGCATCCTCCCTTCACAACCTTTTCCTCCGGATTAGTACATTGTATAACATACTTAGTATGCTCCGACTCAATTACCCCAAATTTTCTACTGTTAGATATTGTCCATGCTTTAACATTCTTCTTAAGATGATATAGGGAATTATACTCTTGCCCTACCCTAAAGTCACCATTTTCAGTCATTGAGTTGTAATTATTCCAGGTCATCCATGCATCAATCGATCTTTGATCAACCTCATTGATTCGAAGTCAATCCTGAGATGGAGCACCATCCTAATTGCTGCATCTAAAGCTTTGCGTTTTTCATCATCTTCTTCTGGATCAGAATTGATGTGCTGCTCATCCTCTTGATCTAGCGAGTCAACCTCATTGGCATTCTGGCTATCCAAATGATTTGGAGAAGCAAACTCATCTATATGCTCATTCACGTAATTTGGGTTAGTCAACATCTCTGTAAATTTGTCATGGCGTACACTAGGACCCGATTCAGGAAGTTCCATAATACACATGACTCCTCTCGCATTACCCAACTTTGAAACCAATTCAACATACACCTTCATTGTCGTTCCAAGGGCTTGGGTGGCTGCATAAGCAAGAACACTTACGCTTTCATCATTCATAACCGGAACTAACACATTTTTTCCGGTCACAGAATATTTCATCTCCATTTTTAATTCATAAGAGTTACGATCACAACCAATAACATCAAACACTTTAGTAAGAAACACCTCAAACGTCGTATGTTGACGATGAATATACATTACTGAATTCAATCCACCATTATACACCAAATCGAACTCCTTATGACTAATTTCCCCACCCCAATACACTATAACAGGATAACGATCCATTTCTGCACACACAAGCATGTTACCACACACACTTTTTGATATACAAGCGTGAATAAATGAATTATCAATGAATAAGACTAAAAATAAAAAATAAAAAATAAAAAAATAAAAAAAATTCAAAAAAAAAATAAATCAATGTATAAGACTAATCAACTTACTTGAGGAGACACACAAAATTTAAGGTATTTAATTCGTTCAATTAAAGGTTAAAAAAATTAATAACATAAACATATGCTATCTCATTAAATTAAACTAGCAAATTAATGAAATCTTCATTCAAGCATTTCACTAAACACCTTATGTGGTGTAAAATCTAAGCTTAACATATGAAATAAAATGATGCCACAACTAATTAAATCATCACAAGCCAATACAACAACAATCATAATAATAATCATCAACTTACAAAATTGACAAAAGTAAAAGAAAGAGTTAGGGTTCATTATTTACCTACAATTGTAGATGAGATGAAGAAGTAATCAAGGTTCAAGATGAAAGAATACAATGTAGATGGTTGGAGTAATTGATTGAGTGTATGAGTAATTAAGGGTAAAATTTATTATTTTTCGGATAAATCGCACCAAGGAAGAAGAGAAGAGAAGAAAGCACTACAAAAAAAATGCAATTTTCCGACTACCCAAAACAGTCGGAGTTTAGTCGATATAAAGCTATACCGACTAAATTCCGACTAAATCCGTCCAGTCGGCACAGAATGATTGGTAAATCAATTTAGTAGGAAAACGGTCGGAATTTGGTTAGTCGGAAAATTAGTCGGAAATTCCGACTATCGTGTTAGTCGAAAATTAGTCGGAAAATACTATTTCAGCAATTTGCAACAAAATCAGAAATTTTTTTTAAAAAAAATTCTGACAACCTTGCGACCAACTACCGACCACCCCATTTGGTCGGAAAAAAAAAAAAAGAAATTTTTTTTTTGGAATGTGCCATGTCACGCCCACGTGGCACTTACTGGGCTCCCAATCACGCCCATGTGGCGCTTGCGTGTACATCACACACAATCAGCTCAACAATGTTGCAGGCCAGATTTGAACACACAACACCTCATGGATATAAAGCTTATGCACCAACCAGCAGACTAAGAGTTGACTTGTGATATTATTATTATTATTATGATTATTATTATTATTATTATTATTATTATTATTGTTATTATTATTATTAGTTGTTGTATTATTATTATTATTATTATTATTATTATTATTATTATTATTATTATTATTATTATTATTATTATTATTATTATTATTATTATTATTATTATTATTATTATTATTATTATTATTATTATTATTATTATTATTATTAGTTGATTAGCATATTTTTACTCACATTAGTGGATTTTTCGTATATTATTACTTGTATTAGTTGTATTAGTATATTGTTACTCGTATTAGTTGTATTTGTGTATTATTATTAGTCATATACTCGTATTAGTCGTATTAGTTATTATTAGTCGTATAAGTGCATTATTAGTACTTTATTAGTTATTTAGTCGTATTAGTTATTATTAGTCTATCATCATTATCATGATCATCATTAGTTGTATTAGTTTATAATAAGCCGTAATTATATTAGTCATATTAATACAGTATTAATATAATATTAATATCTTATGAGTTGTATTAGTATATCATCATCTTATTAGGGGTAGTGTTAACATCTTATTAGCTGTATTAGTTTATAATAAGTCATAATAATATTAGTCCTAGTATTAGTCGTACGTATTAGTGTTTCATTAGTAGTATAAGTATATAACTACTCGTATTAGTAGATTATTAGTACTTTATTAGTTATTTAGCCGTATTAGTTATTATTAGTTATATTAGTGCATTATTAGTACTTTATTAGTTATTTTGTCGTATTAGTTAATATTAGTCGCATGGTTGTTAAAATCGCGATTCTGATCTACGATTCTACGATTTTACGATCCAAAAACAAGTGAGCGATTTGAATCGCAAGTAGAATCTTAAAGTTGTAGAATCTTACGATTCTAGTCGGAATAAAAATTTTAGACGTAGAATCATAACACGATTCTACGATTCTACGATTTAACGATCCGATTCTACTAATTTAATATGAATTATTTTTAATTTTTCTTATGTACCATCTTTTACTAATCTCTTTCACATATACACATAAATTTCAAATTTTCCATCATGAAAACTTTTAAAGAACAAATTTCTTAATTGGTATGAAGATTTTAAACTAATTATTAAAAAATTTTCATTATGTTCTAAAAAATAAAGTCAAAGACACTATAATTCATTTATTTAAACTTTTAAATTTGACAATAATGATAAGAAACTAGATATTATATATATATATATATATATATATATATATATATATATATATATATATATATATATATATATATATATATATATATATATATATATATATATATATATATATATATATATATATATATATATATATATATATATATATATATATATATATATATATAAGTTTATTTGTAGAATCGTACGATTCTACGATTCGATTCTACCGATTCGATTCTACCTCTCAAAACGATTCTAAGTAGAATCGCGATTTTAATAACTTTGATTAGTCGTATTAGTATATTATTATTTTTTTTTTTTTTGAAATGAAAGGGAGGCTTAGATTAAAGAGAAGAAATATCAGAGTACATCAGATCACTAAGCCAAACCGGGCAATCAACCCACACCCTATCGCTAATGCCACAAATGGCCCATCTAGCCAACCTATGGGCCGCATTATTACAATCACGATAACAAAAGGAAAAAATGCGAGAATCAAAATGGGCCCCAAGCGCCAAAATATTATCTAAAAAGGCTTGAACCAAAAAAAGACGACGCCCATTGCCATTCAAAGAGTCCATAATAGTTTTGCAATCTCCTTCGAAAATAACTCTTGGCCATGGATGAGAAATAGCATGCGACATAGCCCAATCCACCGCCCGGGCTTCCGCTTCCTCCACCGAGCCACAGTGCGAAATAGTTTTAGACCCCGCTAAGAGAAAAGAACCAAAAGAATCACGAACAATAAAGCCCACGCCATATCTATCGTCCTCCTTGCGATAAGCCGCATCAATATTAATCTTCACAACTCCCGTGGGGGGACAAGACCAACGAACCTTAGAACGTTTAGAAGAAGGCGCCCCATATGAAAGCTTTAAAGCCTTACGATACTCGGTCAACCAATCCATAGCACGATTCACACCCAGTTGGTGAGGAGTGTTAATATGATCAAATACCAATTCGTTACGCAGCTTCCAAATCTGCCAACATAATGTGGAAAAAATAGCCGCCTCTTCCGCACCCTTGACCGAAAAAATATGATCAAGCCAATCTCGAAAAGAGTTAGTAAATGGGCTAGGAACGTCAAAATTGGCTGCTGTCCAAAAGGAGCGAACCCACGAACAGTCTCGAATGAGATGGTCCAAAGTTTCCTTCTCGCCACAACGAACACAATTTTCAAACGAAGGGACACCACGCTTGCTTAAATTCACGCCGTGAGGAATGATGTTCCAACATGCTCGCCATACAAATTCCCGAACTTTAGGAGGCACTTTAAGACACCAAATCTTTTTCCAAATGGGATCATGACCTGAAGAACAAGAGGCAAAATCATTAGAAGCCAAAGCATAATAGTAAGCATCTTTGACCCTAAAAATCCCATCCGTGCTAAGGGCCCAACAACGTTCGTCATCGGCCCCAACCACACTAATAGGAATTTGAAGGATCCTATCCGCTTCAAAAGGAAGAAAAGAATCCCTAACCAAGGACTCCTTCCATCCTTTTTTCACCGGATCAATAAAAGAATCGAGAGTAGTATTAGAATCAAATCCCATCCGAGGAGAAATCACTTTGCCCGAACCACCCCCACTAATCCACGCATCATGCCAAACCTTGATGGACCACCCATTACCAACCCTCCAACGCACGCCTTGCTCTAGTACCTCACGAGAGCCCCATATACTCCTCCACCCAAAGCTAGGACGATTACCCACATTAGTAGACCACACGTCGCTATTAGGAAAATACCGGGCTTTCAAGACCCTAGCTAATAAAGAATCAGGACGACTATGAATGCGCCACAATTGTTTGGCCAATAAAGCTTGGTTAAAGATTTCAAGATCCCGAAACCCCATGCCCCCACTTTCTTTGCCAAAACACAAATGGGCCCAAGACTTCCAATGGATCCCCTTACGCTCTTTGGGAATACCCCACCAAAACTTTCGCACAATACTTTCAATATCTTTACATAAACCACTTGGAAGTTTAAAACAACTCATAGTAAAGGTAGGGATGACTTGAATAACGACTTTAATAAGAACCTCCTTGCCGGCCCTAGAAAGAAGTTTTTCTTTCCAACCCCGCAACTTATTCCAAATCCGATCTTTGAGCGAACCAAAAGAAATTCTTTTTGATTTATCAAATATAGTAGGGAGCCCAAGGTATTTGTCATGTGATGGGACCTCACGAAAGCCCAAGCAAGCGCTAATACTAGTCCACATACGAACATCGAGTTTATGACTAAAAGAAACTTCGCACTTCTCAAGATTAATTTTTTGCCCTGACTGCCATTCATATTCCCTAAGAATATTCTTGATAACCCGAGAATCATCCAAAGAGGCCTTGGAAAAAATAACGCTGTCATCGGCGAAAAAAAGATGTGTGATGGGAGGAGCATCCTTAGCAACCGAAATGCCCCCAAGATAACCCCGATGGTGCGCCTACTAAGCATGGCCCCTAAACCTTCCGCACATAGCAAAAACAAATAGGGGGAGAGGGGATCCCCTTGACGAAGACCCCGACTAGGCGCAATAGTATCGGTCAAGATGCCATTAACCAAGAACGAGTAAGAAACCGTCGAGACGCACTCCATGATGCGAGAAACCCATCGAAGCGGAAAACCCATTTTTATCATAATTCCCCGAAGATAATCCCATTCTATCCTATCATATGCCTTACTCATATCGAGTTTTAAGGCCATATACCCCCGATTAGTCGCAGAGTTGGATTTCATAAAATGAAAGATTTCAGAGGCAAGAAATATATTATCGGAAATAAGTCTCCCGGATACAAAAGCGCTTTGATTACCCATGATGATATCGGGAAGAATCGGCTTCAATCTATTAGCCAAGACTTTAGACATAATTTTATACGACACATTACACAAGCTAATGGGTCGTAGATCCTTCATGTCTTGAGGTTTTTTCACTTTAGGTATCAAAACCACATTTGTATGATTAACACCTTCGGGCATACCCCCCCGCCATTCAAAAAAATAAGAACCAAATCCATCACCTCATCTCCAACCAAACCCCAAAACTTAGTATAAAACATAACGGGAAAACCGTCGGGACCCGGCGATTTACTAGGATGCATTCCCTTCAAAGCGACAAGAACCTCATCTTTAGTAAACGGACGAAGAAGCGACTCCCGCATGCTAGGAGTCACACGATTATCAACATAATTGATATGAGAAAAGGAAATAGGAGTCCTAGAAGCCGAAAACAAGTCTTTGTAATAATCCACCACGATTCTCATAATCACATCTTGATCTTTTTGCAAAGTACCCATCGAATACTTTAAAGATTCTATACGATTTCTCTTTCTCCTTTGAGAGGCCCTATAATGAAAAAAAGCGGTGTTTTTATCACCGTCTCGAAGCACGAAAGGTCTACTCCTCTGCCAAGCCTCTGTTTCGATCTTCTTACGCACATCCCTTAACTCCTCTTCAACCCGTCTTTCTTCTTCAAGGATACTAGGCGTTTGCACCATCCATCTAAGGCGTTTGAGCCGTTTTTGCAACCACCTATGGCGCCTATGAAGATGTTTGAAAGTGACACGGCCCCACTTATCCAACACTCGACCACAATGAACCATGCGCTCCGTCCAATTCCCTCTAGCCATTTTCTCCGCTTCACCCCAAGCTCTAGACACAATGCCCTCAAAATCACCCACATGAAGCCACTTGGCCTCAAATTTAAACGGCCTCTCATCCCCCATCCAATTCCATTTGTCATTAACATCCACATCACCGGCCTTAATCATAATCGGCAAATGGTCCGAAGAATCCCACACTAAATTATCCACCATGAAAACGGAAAATAAATCGAGCCAAGCTTCATTGGCGAGCGCACGATCCAGGCGCTTCTCAACAAAAAAATCGGCCCTCCTATTCGACCAAGTAAAAGAATACCCTGAGCACCCAAGATCCCTAAGACCAACACCATCGATAGCCTCACGAAACCCCCTAAGAGCCCCATTGTCACAAGGATTCCCACCACGCTTCTCCGCTTCATATAAAACCTCATTGAAGTCCCCGAAAACGACCCACGACATTAAAGACCCAAGACCCAAAGACTTGATCAAAGCCCATGTCATATCCTTCTTCCCATGTTCCGACCAACCATATATGCCCGTACCTCTCCAATACGTTCCCGACCCATGCTTGATCTCGAAATCAATAAAACGCGAATCTTGACTACGAATACGGACATCAACCTTCAATGTCCTCATTACAACCCGCCGTATCACACTCAGCATCATGTGTGTTTGGAGAACCCCCCATAACCCGTAGAACACTATTAACAGCCGTGTCCTGCCTGTCCACACCAGCCCCCTTAGCCGTATCATCTATCGAAACGCGTTCCAGAAAATCAGCCACCGCCTCAATCGTTTTCTTGCCCACCCTTTCCTTACCATCCCTCTCCAATCGACGTGAAATGAAGATAGAAGATGCCGTCTCCTGCCGAAAAATCTCCGATCCCTTACCAACGACCCCAACTTCCTCATCCTTAGAATTCTTCCATGGCGATGCTTTCAAAGAAATCCCAAACCTCCGCTCCGGCGTTGAATCCCCACCAAACTCCATATATTCCGTTGAACCGTGACCCATTCGACCGCAATAAAAGCAAAACATGGGCAATCTCTCATACTTAACTGGAAGATCACACACATGTCCCCCTCGAATCTTGATTTTGACACTGTCCTTCAACGGCTCCCGTACATCCATCAAAACACGAATCCGAAGGGATTTCTCGAAACGGATAATGCTCTGTTTTTCCATTGCCATGAATTTCCCAATACTATCTCCAATTAGCCTTGCATTCGCCTCATTTCCCCTTCCCTTAAAGGGAATGTCATAAATCCACACCCACATTGGCAGATAAAAGATATCTAAATCGGACGGTTTTATTGCCTTATCAATCTCAGCAAGAACAAGAGGGAACTTGTCAAAATGCAATGGCTGTCCCTGCAAAATCTTGAGCTTGTCTTTCCAATGAAAGAATTGAATTTGGTACAAATTACGCCCAATATTAACAATGTCCACCCCATTCTTAACAAACCAAACACTCTTCATAGTAGATTTGAATGCATTCGGATTCGGAGTTCTTTGAGACCATAACCGACCGATTAATCCTAATTCAACCTTATCTTCCTCTGCCTCCGCATCCTCGCCTTGCACAATCCATTCAAGAACCCCATCCTCTGCCTTTGCCGTAAAAGATTCCCCACTCCCTGAAGCCCCCTGTTGGCCTTTCTTGAGGACAGACTCCTCATTAACCATAACCAAACCCCCATCCGAAAACTTCCCCTTAGAAACCGATGAAAGGCAAGCCCCAGAAACACCCCTCTCTTTCTCTAAACGTGACATGGAGTCACACTCTTTCTCCATCCAAGAAGACGAAACCCAAAAACAATGGTAAAAAACTCTCACTGAAAACTTTAGGGAGAAAATCCTAGAGAGAGAAAATCAGGAGAGACAAGAATAAGGTATGCAAATCTTTTAGTATATTATTATTATTATTATTAATTATTATTATTATTATTATTATTATTATTATTATTAGGATAAATGGAGATTAATAATCCCAACTTTGCGTGATCCGCTCAAAACAATCCCAACTTTCGATTATTTTCTAATATACCTAACTTTGCCACTTTATTGCTCAGGACATACCCTTTAATATGGTAACCGGTTATAACAGGTAAATCACCTCTTTTGTCATGGAAATAAGAAGGATAAATGGAGATTAATGATCCCAACTTTGCGTGATCCGCTCAAACCAATCCCAACTTTCGCATATTTTCTGTTATAACCGGTTATAACAGGTGATTTACCTGTTATAACCGGTTATAACAGGTGATTTACCTGTTATAACCGGTTACCTTATTAAAGGGTATGTCCTGAGCAACAAAGTGGCAAAGTTAGGTATATTAGAAAATAATCGAAAGTTGGGATTGTTTTGAGCGGATCACGCAAAGTTGGGATTATTAATCTCCATTTATCCTTATTATTATTATTATATGTCGTTGTATATTATTAATATATTAATAATGCAAATTAAACTTTTCGAGTACCGACAAATTAAACTAGTAAGACAAAAAATAAATTAATAATGCAAAACTATTAGTATAACACAAAATTTTAATAAAATAACAAAATATGTCGCAAACCATTGTGGTAACTTCTACACCACAACAACTTTAGCATAATATATCTAAATCTTTTCAATTTATATCTATATTTGGTCAATCAAAAAAATCAAAAAAAATAAAAATTATTACCGACCAACTACCGACCAACTTTTGGTCGGAAAGTGGTCGGAAAAATTTACGACTAAATGTTGGTCGGTGATAATTAATGCCATTTTTTTTTAATTTGAAATTACGACCAAAAACACATTTAGTCGCAATTTAGTCGGAATTTTCGACTAACATGATTTAGTCGGAAAAGTAGTCGGAATTTTCCGACTAAAAGTGGGTAGTCGGTGGTTTTGGCCACAACTTTGCAATTTTTTTGTAGTGGAGGAGTATGGAGTGTGCGGCTGGGCTGACCTGCTGCCTTTAATTTTAATAATACTAAAACCACCATTTGAAGTTGCGGTTTGTATAGAATACAAATTATATATTATATATAAACCGTCGTTTCACTTTGCGGTTTTAGGGACAGTTTATTTTTTTTTTGGCTAAAAATGGAAACCGCCAGATGATTTAGCGTTTTCATTATGCTTTATATGGTAAACCACATTTCATAGTAGCGGTTATATTAAAAAAAAAAAAGGAAAAAATAATTGTTCATGTGAGACCTACGGAACACATATGATATGATAACATAATTAAATATTCAAAAATAATATTTATGAATTGAGATTAATACTAACATAATACATCATATTACCTTCAAAATCAATTAGCTAGAATAAGAATTATGGAGCTTGGATACAATGAAGTAGAAATATGATGGAGTTATTTATAGATAATAGTAATAACGGCTATTTTCAACTTTATAGCGACTATTTTTCAATTTAACAAGGGCTAGTTCAAAGCTTAGAAAAAATTCAACAAAAGTCAAACCATTGTTCGCTGTTACTAACAGTGAACAAAAACAAACATGGTCAAAGCAGGTCAAGCCTTTTTTCGCTATTAGTAACAGAGACAAATGTTTGACTAGGTTTGCTATTGTTTGTTGTTACTAATATTGAACACAAACTTGACTATTATTTTACCAGTTCCCTTAGTTTGTTGTTAGTAACAGCAAGAATACACCAAACCTAGCTTTGGAGCCAAGCACGCTTATTATGGGATAAAAGTTTGAACGATGCTTAATTTTGACAAACTTTGTTAAAAGGTCTAATTTATTTCAAATTTTCGACAGTTGCACCTCAAAACTACCCTTAAAAACGGCCCTTTGAACTTCTTTTACTTATTTATATTACTTTTTCTCACCAATTCATAACAAAAAATGAAAAAGGAGACAAATTAAAAGTTGAAAGATTTATGCATTGAATATTTGTGTTGAGTATGCTTAAAACAAAATAATGGGGTATTAGGAGCAACGAGCAGCAATTTTCGAAAACTACTCTCACTGGTTATACTATACTGTTGTACAATTGAAAATACTGTCCTTTGTAATTCAGCAACAATATTTTTTGCTCGAGCTCAAGCCTCTGCTTATAAAATTGCTACAAACTAACATCATTAAACTTGAAAAAGAAGTGGCAAAGCAGTACCCTTGGAACTGCCCCATTTTATTACATAAATTGAGCAAAAATGTAAACAAATTTGAATGGCTAAAAATAAAATCTAAGTTCACTTAGTTCTTTTTATGACTCTTTGTGTAAGATCTACGAGTGCACGCCTTGACCTTCTAACATCCTCATCATCACTTTCAGGCAGTGAATCAATAGCTTCTGCTGCAAGGTTTGCATGCTTCAGTGCTAAATCCTTCGCTCTTTGTAATCCTTGACTTCTTCCAAGGTAATCAAGCGCCTAAACACAAAAGTAGACATACCGAATATGCATTATACTCCTCACAAAACGCAATAAAAGACATGCAACGAATCAAATATTCCTTGCACCATAGTAAAACAATATACGTTCATGACTTTCTCGTGCAAGTTTTATACTCAGTCATTTTGTCATGACAACAATGCCCCCTAAGGCATACAAGGTAATTGACAACTTTCAACCAAATGAGTATAGCATGAAATATGACCATTAGGAAGCACCATCAATCAACATTACTCTTCCTTCCCCTGAAATTGCTCCATATACTAGACCTAAAAATTATTTCTTTTACCTACATTAAAACCTATAATTACATCATTACAGGACATGAAGGACATGAACCCACCTTTAATATCCCACTAAAATACTCACTATTCTATTTTTCTTAACTTTGATCAGTACCCTAAGATTAATAGAGTATGCCATAAGGATAACGGTCAAACTACAATTCAATGTCAAGAACATGTTCAAAATACATCATGCCCTCAACTTGGTAAATTTTGAAATAGACACCTGAATAATTAGAACTTTCATTAACTTGATGGAACGTTTGTCTGAATATAATGCATCCTAATAATTTCTCTTGAACAATGTAAAATAGAACATATGACCTCCACCAAACCATCCTGAGCCATGGGCACATTTCCACAATCCAAAAGGCCAAAATCTTACAAAATCATTGTACCCTCTTTCACAACTCCTTGGGGCCTGTTTCTACAGCTAATTTAACTATACTCATTTCTGTTAAATTTAATTTAGCTCTGTTCAGTTAACTAAACTACATTTATTCTCGCATTTCACTAGTTAGTTTAGTTTAATTAAATACAATCCAATTCAGCCCAAAGAAACATGACTTCAATTAGTACACTTCATGAATTCTTAAATTATATATTTACAACCATCAATACACCAAAAAAGCGACTAGACAACAAAAAGAGAACACCAAGAGTAAAGAAAAGCAGCCTTGTGCTAAGGAAAAACTAAACTTCACACTAGAGGTTTTCAATGGCAGGGCGGGCCAATGCCTTTAACAGCCTAATCAGGCTGGGTCATACCAAGCGTATAGAAAAACAGAACATTTGACCTGACCTGATCTGGCCCATTGATTTTTGAGTATCATCAAAATATACTTTAAGCTGTATTTGATTCAACTACAAGTCAATGCCTCTGTCTTGATGGTTAAGTTTATAATCTATTTTGTTCTTTTAAGCGTAAAAGTGCAATACCCAGATCAGTATAAGTCATCTACTCCAATTAAATTATAATGAGGAGCTACTCTTAGGAGTATATGAAGATCCTTAAAAAAAAAAAAATTAGCTGCGACATCAGTTTAGAAATTGTAGCTTCAAAACAATTCATAAAATCATTTTCCCTTATGACGACATTATACGACATACACACACATTAAAAAAGTGCAACATTTTATATTAATTTATTGAGAGGTCTCAAGGTATCTAGTTCAAGAATAGCTACAGTTGCCCAGCAGTTTGTTTATGAAACAAAAATAAGTAATTTAGAAGATGCATGCTGTATTTCACGTGTTCTTGACAATACACGACCAGCTCACATCTTACTCCATTTGGTAAACGTTTTTTAAGCAATATTGGGTGTAAAATTTGTTATGATTCCAGCAAGTATAGCTAGTTAATGGTAAATCTTGAATTTTGTGTGTAATATGATTTGACCTGTTAGTTGCCCGTCCCAACTCCCAATCCATTAGTTTTGATTATGGTTCGAAACATTAAAATCCCGAGCCTCATAAAGAATTGTTATGATTATATGACTTGAGTGCACTAATGATGGGTGTATTCATCTGGAGACTCTTGGATGGTTTTCTTAGAGTGTTGATTGTGGGTATTAAGTTGATTACTTAATGTATGTGTGTTGATGATGGAGTTCAAGTGTGACTTTATTTGTATTAAGTTACTTGTAATTAAATGGGTCACTTAAGCTAAGGAGTAATATGAAGTGGTAATGAGTAAAGAAGCCAAAGGGACATTCTCTGATTATTGATGCTCGAACAAGGCCCCAAGTGTAAACCCATTGCCTCGAACGAGCGCTTAGATCAGAAAGCTACTGGAACCTGGCAGAGAAGTGCTCGAACGAGCGGAATATATGCTCGAACGAGCACATAGTGATGATGCAAACAGAAACTTTGTTGATCAGCTGCTCGAACGAGCTTACCCAAGGCTCGAACGAGCATTTTCTCCTGCAGCAGCCTTTTGATATTCTCTGACAATTTGATGGTGCTTGGATCAGTTATTGAAATTGACCCATCAAAATAATCTAATGCAGCTCATGTGAAACAGTTCTGTAGTGACAACAATAATCATAACCCCAATATCATTAAGTGACTTACACTTAAACTCCAAGGTCAAATGTGCATAGCCTTACATTTGTAAAAACAAAGAGGTCACTTCTAACCCTTGCTAGCAAACATGATGTGCAACTTTACATAGAAAATCACATGATTAAATGAGTCAAGTCCATTATAATCATAAACCAAACTTATGCAAATGATTAAATGTGTCAAGTTTATTCCATGTAAACTCATTGTTTTGATTGACTTTCTCGCTAACTTCCATTCTACATTAATTTTTTGCTCTGGTGGTATAAGAAAAAAATTGGACTACAATAGTAAATTGATAGAACTGAATATGCTTTTGTGGGCATGAGAAAAGACAAGCATAGACACAGCACACAAGTCACAAGAAAATGAAAGAAAATGTGATCATTTGGGAGTAGTTTAACTAGGTATATGCAGATGTCATCAAGCAATTGCATTAATTACAATTCATTAAGAGCACATTACATTAAGAAAGAGTTAGATGTTGAAAATAGCTGACAATATGAAGTATTACCTTCATCTTTTTGTTTGTTCATATTTAACCATAAAGCTCAACTATTGAGTCAAACATGGACAAACGAAAAAACAAAGGTAAAAGATATGTCAGTAATTCAACTGCCACCAAGGATAAAATAAAAGGAATAGAGTTAAGTAGGGGTGCACACGGCCGATCTGGTCTGGTTTGACACTAAAATCAGATCGGACTAGAAATTCTGGTCAGAAAATTTGTCAGACCAGACCAATTATTACTAGACCAGACCGTTCAACAATGATAGTCTGGTCTGGTCTACGGTTTTTTGCTTATAAGAGTTACCACACAGCACATAACAAGATTAGATTATCAACACAAATTTGAGAATGTCAAGGAACAAATCAACACAAATTCTCTTAAGGAACATATCACATATTCTCATGCTAATACATAAACACTGCTACAACACAGTTATAAACTGAAATTCTAATTGAAATTCCAAAAATCAACACCAACTTTAAAAATCTGGAAATTCTACTGATATTCGAAAAATCAAAAAAATTCAAACGCAAACCTTAGATGTTTCATCTAAATATTCAACTGGAAAGAGAAAAATTCGAAAAAAAATTCGAAACATCAAAGAAAATCTAAGAATATTAAAAAGGTAAGAGAGGAGCACTGCTATCAGTACATTTTAATCATGTTGAGGAATTATCGAGACTCTTGAGGTTAGTAGGGTAAAAGATAGTAGGTTAATGTCAGTACCCAGTTTGATTTTCAGCTTTTCATTTTACAATTTCAATTTTCATGGGCTTATATGTTTAGTTTAATAATTGGCCTACCAGCCTATGTTATTTATTACGGCTTATTGTATCCCATTTAATATTACGGATTCCGATTTGGTCTAAAAATTTTAGAACCAAAATCTGACCGGAAACCGTAATTTTACAAGAAAAAACCGGACAAGACCATTTAAACCGTATACCAGACCAAATAATTAAATTACGGCTTGGCTTACGGTTTTGGCCATACTTTGTTCAGCCTAAGTGAAATACAAAGAACAAGAAACAAAATAGGATTCAAAATTTTAATGGGAAGTTCCAAAAAAAACATACAAGATCTATATCTGCCGGGTTGTTGAAGCCTCGCTGCACAACTTCACTTAATTGAGGAAACTCTTCTATGGCAAACAACAGTGGAGCTGTGACGATTCCCTGTGAAAACCATAACAAAATGCAACACTTTGAGAAGAGAAAAGGAAATTAGTAACTCAATATTAAGCCCTCTAAAGAATGGTCTGGATCATTGGAATGAAAATACACCCCTCAAAGCCAAACTGCGGAGAGATTAAAAATATCCAGGAATCTCTTGTGTGAATAAATGAAAAATAAGTGAGCATATACGTTCATACATTCACACACATATTTTGCCAAAGATAAATGCATGTGTACCAATAATGATATAAGGTATCTCAACATTTGTTGTTATTTGTATTCAAACAGCATTGAAGACCAATTTTATTTCAATTTGTAAAAAGGACTATGAAAAATGCAGTAGCATAATATTGCAGGGTCAAATGCTCATTGCATCGTAACACAAATTTTTAAGTTTGTAAAAGGTTATTTGTCAATTTTATGGGGCCTTTAGACGCTTTAAATGTGCTTGAAAATGTCCCACATGCCCAAAAAAACGAATTTTTCAACACCAGAATTATTGCTCTAAGCCTCTATCACAGAAAATAGGGGGAACCTTACATGATGAATATCAGAAAGTGAGCCCTTTCCAAGTGATGCGGATGTGCCCGTGAAATCAAGAACATCATCTATCAATTGATACGCCAACCCCTGATAAGAAAGAAAAAATTGGAGCAATAATGAGCATCACTAATAATTGAAGAGCTCACACTATTCAATTTTCTACAATCCTAGCTAACCCTATTTTGCACGTAGTTCAATATCATGAATCGAAAGGAAGAGAAAATTGGAAGATCATCAACATTAAGTTAGTACAGTCTATTCGTTCGAGAGAAGCTTGGAGAACCTATAAAGAGAAGCATTCTATAAGTATGAGTAGAGTAGAGACAAAATGGAATGCTATAATTGTATTTGTGGTTATGTATACAGCTTCTTAATTCACAAAACTTATCTTAACATCAATTCTATATTTCTATCTTCATCCTCTTTCTCTATTTTTGACATTCCCCCAAAATGGGGGTTCACAACAAAAATATATATATATATATATATATATATATATATATATATATATATATATATATATATATATATATATATATATATATATATATATATATGGTCAAGTTCCAGTGAGAACCAAGCTTATATGAGAACCGTAAGAACCAATCTCTCCGATAAAAAATGTGTTACTTTTTCACTGAAAAGATGTTACTTTTGGACAAAAATATGTTACTTTTATTTTTAAAAAAAACTGTTACTTATTAGCAAAAAAGTGTTACTTTCAGAAAAAAAATATAAATACAAAGTAACACATTTTGTTCGAAAAGTAACACTTTTTATGTTAAAAGTAACACCTTTTTGCGAGTTTTTTTTCAGAATTTTTTTCTTAAAGTAACACATTTTTGCCTAATAGTAACATGTATTTAGTATAAAAATAACACATTTTTGTCAGGCAGATTGGTTCTCATGGTTCTCATATAAAGATGGAACTCACTGGAACTTCTTCCTATATATATATATATACATATATATATATATATATATATATATATATATATATAGATATATATATATATATATATATA